>VYZX01015529.1:27666-53536 GCA_013401335.1 Brachypteracias leptosomus
GGAAGGGAAGGGAAGGGAAGGGAAGGGAAGGGAAGGGAAGGGATACAAAACAAAACCCAAAGAGCTGGAGACTCCAGCCACCAGAATATTGTAGTATCTAGGGTAGTAACCTCTACTGTCTAAGGTGGCAACTTGTAAGTAAAATTGAATTTATTAGAAGACTTACCAGAGTTAGATTTACAATAATACAGAGTTAAAGTTACAATAATCTTTCTATGTAAGTAATATTCTCAAATGGTGATCAGAATTAATTCTGGTTGTTCCAATACCCTACTACATCAGCCCACTTCTTCATAGCATGGTTTGGGTTGGAAGGGACCTTAAAGATCTCGTTCCAACCCCCCTGCCATGGGCAGGGACACCTCCCACTCGCCCAGGTTGCTCAAAGCCCCATCCAGCCTGGTCTTGAACACCTCCAGGGATGGGGCTTCCACCACTTCCCTGGGCAACCTGTGCCAGTGTCTCACCACCCTCAGAGTGAAGAAATTCTTTACATCTAATCTAAATCTCCCCTCTTCAGTTTGAAGCCATCACCCCAGGTCCAACCACTACAAGCACTGGAAAAAAATCCCTCCCCAGCTTTCCTGTAGGTCCCCTTCAGATACTAGAAGGCCAAAATAAGGTCTCCTTGGAGCCTTATCCAGGCTGAACGACCCCAACTCTCTCAACCTGCCCTTTTCTATGTACACGTAGAGTAATTTGTATATAGCTTATAATACACATAATTTTTTGTGGCAGATTAGAAACACAAACATTGATTCTATGGAGCTAAGCAGTGGTGAGAGTCAATGAGCTCCTTCCCTAACACCAACCAGAGATAGATATAACTCAGGCCCTCTCATTATTCAAATGCCAATGTAAATTAATGAACAGAATAAATGAATGGATCATTCTTTGGAGAGCTGCTCAGATCCATAGTAATACTTCAGTTCTGGAAGTTGCCCAAGCCTTGAACAAAAATGAAATTATTCAGATTCAGTATGATCTGAAGTGCTCTGGCCTGTTTGCAATAAAAAAGCTTCTTAGGTGTTATTAAGTCAAAGAGTAAAGCAATAATTACTCCAGCTAGGGAGAAATTTCTAGGGAGCCTTTGCAGCTGGTTGCAGATGGATCCCACACCCTCAGTTAGACCAAGCTCTTGTCAGAGTTAAAACAAGTACTTGAGAAAGCAAAGGACCTTCAAAGTGCTGCTGAAGTGTATTATGCCACATGGGTATGAAGCACTTCAGAGATGAAGGTAAATGAGAGTCCTCATTATCGTGGCTGCAGAAACTCATCACCAAAGTTTTTTTTCTTTCCATGAACCAGAAGAAAAACAGATTAAAAATAATATGGTGCAACCTGGTGAGGGGGACAACACAGCTCCCCATTATTCTGAACAGCCATTTATTCTGATCTCCTGTTAAAACCTCTTCTGACCTCCTCAGGTGTGAACACTGGTTTGGTTTCTTCACATCATCTTAAATGAAATTCATAGTATAGGGCAGGAGAACTCATCTGATCGACCCCATTCAACTGCAGGTTGAATTTAGCCACTGAGTGGGGAACCTTCCACCCAACATCTCTTGCCATGAAGATGTTGTCTCTCAGCTAAGTGGACATTTCATTGCACTTGGAGTATCAATGTTTTCTCTCTGCTAAGTGGACCAGAGTGTGAAGAACTATGTCCAGCTTTGGAAGCAGAAAGCAAAGAGCAATCGTTGTAGTATTGACTTGCTGGGGGAAATTCCTCTCACCTGGTTGTCTGTATCTGTTATGCAGTTGTTAAAGTCAGAGCCATTCATTTGAGCTCCATTCCAGGGAGTGAATTCAGTTTAAGAGGAAATTCATTGATCCAGGTGCAGCAGATAAATTGAGGCAACTGAGAGACATAATACACTCAAATAACCCCAGATTTGGGACTATGGAGACTAAAAGACAGAGAAGATATATATAGGACCAGGAGTGAGGGTTTTAAGCTGGGAAAGGAGAGATTTAGATTGGATATGAGAAAAAAGTTCTTCAATCTGAGGGTGCTAGATGAGTGGAATGGGCTGCCCAGAGAGGGGGTGGAGGCCCCCTCCCTGGAGTCCTTCAAGGTCAGGCTTGCTGGGGCTCTGAGCAGCCTGCCCTAGGTAGAGATGTCCCTGCTGGTGTAGGGAGGTTGGACCAGATGAGCTCTGGAGGTCCCTTCCAGCCTCAAACATTCTATGATCCTATGATTTAGTGATGCCTGATGGATGTGAACTGCTCTGCAAAGGTCTACGGTGGTGACCACAGAGGCATTGCCAAGGGGAACTTGGACATTCAATGAATGGATGGACCACAACCAACCAAAGCTGTCCTTGACCCGAGTCACAGCTACTCTGTCTCCTGTCAAATCAGTGAAGATAAAAATTAGTAACAATTTCTTGTGAACAAAAATGTGTAGTGTGGGAAGAAACGCCAATAAAAAGATGGTGATGAAGAGGAAGATGCTGCAGAAAGTCAGTTGAGTTCAAAGCTGGAAAAGTGGCAACAATGACACTTTTCTTCAAAAATGCACCTACATGCCTCACATTATTGCCCTAGGTAGAGATGTCTCTACTTGTGTAGGGAGGTTGGACCAGATGACCTCTAGAGGTCCCTTCCAGCCTCAAACATTCTATGATTCTATGATTATACCCAATATTCTTTCCTTAAAAATAGATGTAATTATTGTTGGGTTATATTCTGTATTAATATTGCATCTAAAATCTTGTAATAAGAATCTTTTTGGTGACCACTGGAAACCTTGAGTATCATAATATACAAATATACTTCTGGCCAGAAAGGACATTGCTGTTGTTAAGAACATAATTACACTTACACATAATTACAAGTTATCATTTGTAAGGAAAATACAAGCCCAGAATTTTTCATAAAATCCCAGAATTTTTTAAAAAGCAGAGAAAACACTTGCTACCTCCAGTAATATAACAAAAACTTCTAAGCTTGGCTCATCCACAGCACTCTTAAGAACAATTTTAGGGGCAACATGGGTTCAGCAGAGAGTGAATTTAACCCTGGCTCTATTAAAGAGATATTAGCTAGGCTAGAACATCCACCAGTTGATCATTAACACACTCATTCTCCTTGTAGACCATAAAAAGTCCTTTCTCTCCCCAAAGATCAGATGAGAACAAACATGCACTTATATATATTCCATTTCTTTGCTAACAGAGCATTATTTCTGGGTTTATTTCTTGTTTTCCACGGGGCTGTTTGGGAGGTTTCGGTTTAATATATTGAAATGGCAGCTGCATACATTTGAATTATTTATGCAGCCAGACATGTAGGCTGTGATTAAGTTTTTTATTCGGTTGTAACACAAGGTTCATTTCTTCTGCTGGTTGATTTAGCACGGGGAAGCGTTCCCTGCAGCTCAGCTCCACCAGAAATTGCTATTGGCAGAGGGAAATATCAAGTTCACCCTCCAGATGGAAAAACAACAAATCAGACCTTTGCTTGCTCCATTTTTTTCTCCTGCACATGTATCAAGAGATCACAGAACGTAGGGATTGGAAGGGACCTCCAANGTGTTTCTCTCTGCTTACTTTCAAAAGTAGAGTTATATTGGGGTACTTTTTCATGTATGAAGTCCACAGCCACCAAAAACTGAAGTAATGTAGCTCAGGGTCTGTGAAACTGTCTAAGAAGAGCAAACTTCCCAAAACGAAATTTTAACTCTATTGTTCATCTATTGAAGCTGAAATGATGTTGTTTTGATTTCCTGGATTGCACTTTTGTAGCGAAGCTCTCTTTGTAACCACTGGAGATCTGGTTCCCCATCTCTGGAGTCCTTCAAGGTCAGGCTTGATGGGGCTCTGAGCAGCCTGCCCTAGGTAGAGATGTCCCTGCTGGTGTAGGGAGGTTGGACCAGATGACCTCTAGAGGTCCCTTCCAACCTCAAACCTTCTATGATTCTATTCTGTAAGCAGTGCACCAGCAATATAATCATTTCATCCCAAGTAGACTAAAAATCACACACCATTAATTACACATCACTAGGAGTCCATTGTGTCCAATGCCACACGAGACCCTCAAAGTGGTGTGGACATCTACATGGGAACAGGAGATGTAACACAGGACTTACACCACTTTGTAGGGACAACTGTACTCCTGGAAGAAAACCCCACAGCACCTACTACAACTCTCCAAGCCCGTGTTTGGGCAGCTGAAAAATTCACCCAAAGTGCCTCTTTCTTGCCTTGAACGTAAAGGGTTTACTGGGACTGTCTCAGCTGGAGATGTCTAGGGCAGTTCACCTGCTGTTGCATATCTTGATTTCACAGAATGGCTTGGGTTTGAGGGAACCTCTGGAGATCATCTAGTCCAACCCTCCTGCCAAAGCAGATCCACCTGGAGCAGGTTACACAGGAACACACCCAGGCATGTTTTGAAAGCCATCAGAGAAGGAGACTCATTTATTGTGTCTCTAAGTGCTACGTAACAAGGAGTCTTTTTAACTGTGGGTTCAGAATATATTGATCTGACTCATCATTTATTGGTAGCAACAAGGGACAAGTCCAAGGGCAACACTGTGGTTTCCAAGCTCCCAAAGAGAAAAAAAAAAACAAACTTACCTCAAATTCTGGGAGAAACAAGAACATAGCCAAGATCTATGGCTTTGAGGATGTTCACACACCTACTGCTTTCCACATTCTCCACTGCCTCCATCTGCCTGGACAGAAAGGAGCCTTTAGCTTCTTCACTAAGGCTCAAACCATTTGTTCCTGCACCTTCTTAATGTCTATTGGAAAAGGTAACTACCAACAAGTGCTGCTTGCTCCTGATGGGACAGGGAATTGTTAACTGCTACCACCTGCATTTTTAACCATGGTTTCCAGGGCCCCTTTCATCTTCCCCAAGTGAAGTGTGATATCTGCAGCTGCTGAGTAACCTGGAAACATATGAAGGTCATTTTGCTCCTCATTGTTATCAAGGAACCTGAGTGACAGTGCTGGAATTGCACTTTTTCCCATGTTTTATTTTCAGTAGTTACTCTTAGGGAAGATGTAAACACACTTGCATATTACCTGGCTGCCCATAACCACAGGAGATGGTGTGAATGGGAGGGAAGAAGTCATGGCACTGAAGACACCAAAGCCAGATGAGGACTTGAGGCAACAGAAGAAGGATTTGTTGCTGGGAGTGCTTCTGGCTCTGTCCTTCAGATTATCCAGGCACATAGTATACAAAAGGCTCAGTCAACTTAAGATGTCTTTAGACACCTTCAGCTTTCTCCACCTTCTCCTGAGGTCAAAACAAGTCTTTCCATTTATTTCTTTGACTACAGTATTAAGCTCTTATGGTGCTTTAAGATCTACGCATGAGAGGAGCATCATTTCCTAAAAAACATTTGCTGGAGTTATAAATAACCAGATGGTGCCAGTTTAATGCTACTTCATTATTGATTAGCATCTAATCCACCTGAAAATCTCATCAACAGACCCATTCACAGCAGTATTTAGCAGGAGGGGAGACAGTCAAGACTGATTGGGTTTGAAAGCACAGGAGAAAAGCCTTCCCAGTGTCTTTCCCTAGGCTCCCAGTATCCCACATCCACCACCACGGTGGATTATCCAATTTTTCCCCTTCTGCCTAAAAATATTTTGGCCATGAAAGCCAAGCTGAGAGCAGGAATCACCCCAGAGATCCTAAATTATTCCTAAGCACGACTCTTTCTCTGCCCTGAATACAGATGGAGCAAAGAATCTCTTCTCCTCACATAATTGCCCCATAAAGCTGCCTGATTTAAGCCTACAAATACCCCCCAAATCTTTAAATAAATATACAACAGACATCACTCCTTAACACTACCCTCACCTCGTTTTTCCTATGCTCATAAATGCAATAATTTGGGCTAGACATTACTTTCAATCCTAGTTTTCCCCTTGAGACTGATGTTTTCAGAGTGAACGTGTTTCTAGAGTGATTGGGTAAATTCCAATAATGAGGGTGGATTTTTCTTCCTTAATCTTCCAATCTATTTCTTTGAGGGATTCCTTGTCCTGCTGCAGGAGAGGGATTAGAGCCTGGAGGGTGATTGATGCCACAGGGTGGAAACTCTATTTTCCCCCCCTTTTTATAGGCTAAGATATTCCCCACTGAACCGATGACATTTCAAGATGCAAAGTCAAGCCTGCAAAAATTAGGCAATGCCAAAAAGCATATAAAAAACTATAAAGATCAGGGGCTACACCTTTGTATGGGTGAAAAGGAGACAGATGTTTGAGGAGCTGCCCAGAGGTGTTGGCAGCACAATCTGTCCATGCACTGGACCAGGCTGGGGCAGGGAGAGGAGAAACTGGAGTTCAGAAGCACTGAGGCTCCTATTTCCAAACCTGAGGGCTTTAAATGAGCCACCCTAAAGGATATTACTCATATATACTTATATATATTATTATTTCACCTCTTTCTTCCAGCCTGCTTTTAAACCCCGAGTTTAAAAATGGGAGTTTGACAACCCCAGGAAGAAGAATAAGGGATAAAACCTCCCACATCTGGCTGTTCATGCTGCCTGCAAGGTGAAAACCAAATAAAAAACAGATAAACAAGCTACAAACCAGAGCAATTCATTTAGATGCTTTTCTCTGCCTTGAGGGGAGCCTAAAAGAAAGGAGGGTTTGCAGAAGACTCTGATGAGTCACTGCTGGGATCCCTGGTTCACCCAAAGTTGAAGCATTGGCTGTTAAAAATAGCTAAATGTAAATTAAAATTTTAATGTACATATAAATAAATCATATAAATATCATACAGATTCAAAGCTGTATCAGGAGGAGATCCAGGAGTTGGCTCATCAATCCTACATGTAACAATACATGAATTTTGCTGCTCATTTCTGGAAAGTCTGGGTGGAGAATAAAAAAGATCTTAATTCATGGAGAGCAGGGGTTGCCCTGAGGTTAGATTACTTCATCATGACTTATTCTGGTGGCACTGCAGACACCATAAAGACAGCTCAGGGATGCTGATGATGCAGCCCAGCTCTCTAAGCAATATAGAATGATAGAAGCATTCAGGTTGGAAAAGATCTTCAAGATCATAGAGGCCAACCATTACCCCAGCACTGCCAGGGCCCCACTAACCCCTGTCCCTCAGCACCACATCTCCAGGGCTTGGAAACCCCTCCAGGGATGGGAACTCCACCACTGCCCTGTCCAGCCTGGGACAGGGCTTGACAACCTTTTCAAGGGAGAGATTTCCTAATGTCCAACCTCAACCTCCCCTGGGGCAACTTGAGGCTGGTTCCTCTTGTCCTGTCCCTTGTTCCTTGGAAGAAGAGCCCGACCCCACCTGGCTCCAACCTCCTCTCAGGGAGTTGTGCAGAGCCAGAAGGTCTCCCCTGAGCCTCCTTTGCTCCAGGCTCAACCCCCCCAGCTCCCTCAGCTGCTCCTCACCACACTCCTGCTCTACACCCTTCCCCAGCTTGGCTGCCCTTCTTTGGACACGCTCCAGCACCTGCACATGTTTCATACTGTTATACCCAGAAAGCACTTGGCATAAATAACAAGGCTCCTACAGCTATTGCAGTAAGTGAAACGGGTTCAGGATCCTTCTCTGATACCAAGGCCAATTGGCACAGAAGAGCCCGCTGATATTTTATTAAACTCTCCTGATTTCCAAAATACGAGGCTTCATCTAAACCCTTCACCAGGAATGAGCCACAGTAGCTCCCTCCAAAGGCACCCCCAGAAATTCTTTGGGAAAATGCCATTTAGCCCAGGCACAAGGCACAGCAAGGAGTGTCAGAACAACTTCACAACATAGATGATGGAGTCCAGTGTGTGAGAATGTTCCCTGGTGCTTTGTAGACATGAGCTCAATCATCAGCAGGACTATGCAGGTGGTTAAATCCCATCTGCAAACCTGTTTTTACTGTAGCAGGGTCACAGGTTGATGTACCAATGTTGTGGTCTTTGCAGTGTAAATATGTGCCTGCAGAAATGGAGACAAAAGTTCAGAAAAATGAACTTGAGCAAAAGAGGAATCTGAGTTGTGTCCAAACCTGGTCCTCATGCTGTGTCTCCATCATGTCTCACTTCCACTGCAACAGGCTGCCCAGGGAGGTTGTGGAGTCTCCTTCTCTGGAGACTTCCAAGACCCATCTGGATGTGTTCTTGTGTGACCTGCTTTGGCAGGGTGGTTGGACTAGATGATCTCTAGAGGTCACTTCCAACCCCACCACGCTGGGATTCTGTGATTCTCTGTGTTTATGAACAGCTGGTTGCTGTAGAGTTCACAAGGCGGGGAAAAAAAGGTTTTTCTTCCTTCTGAGATGCTGTGGAAATAGAGAATGAGAGAAGGACAATGAATTAATATGCTTTGATCCCTTTTTCAAGTGCCTCCAACAGCTGCCAAGCCCTCCTCCTCAGTTTAGGCTCCCAGCCAACACAATGCACCTCTCCAGCAAGGAGACAGCAGCTTCTTCTGCATATCAATGTCTTAGAGCATCTAGATGAGCCAGGCTCTGGGGAGGAGACACCTCTTGCAATGTGTTTTTAATTATGCAGAAAGGGTATAATCCATGGGGACATCACCTCTTTGGATCCTCTCAAGCACAAAGGCTCAAACACAAGCTTGGCACAGCAGAAATGATCTAGGGCTGATCATAGAATTGTCAGGGTTGGAAGGGACCTCAAAGATCATCTAGTTCCAACCCCCCTGCCATGGCCAGGGACACCTCCCACTACAGCAGTTGCTCACAGCCCCAGCCAGCCTGGCCTTCCAAATGTCCAGGGATGGGGCTTCCAGCACCTCTCTGCCCAACCTGGGCCAGTGTCTCCCCACCCTCCTGGCCAACAACTTCTTCCTAATGTCTCATCTCAATCTCCCCACCTCTAGTTTTGACCCATTCCCCCCACTCCTACCACTACCCAGCATCCTACAAAGTCCCTCCCCAGCTTTCTGCCAACTCCCAGATGGGGTGGTTGAACAATTCTCCAGGAGCATCTGCCTCCCTCTATTAACCCTAACAACTTAGACCTCCAGCAAATGAGGCTGGGCTAGACAACAAGGTCATTTAATACATATAGACAAATCCCACCCAAAATCATCACCTGTTCCCCTTTCTCCATCCATCTGCTTGGTTTGCATCCCAGACTGAGGATTCAGCCTTGTGGGACACAGCTCAAGAAACCAAAGATGCTTCATGGGCTGTTTCCCAGGCTCCTGCCCCTGAGCTGTGCAGGAAGGTTTGGGGAACTGAAGAAGGATATTTAATTGGGTGTTATTTAAGAGTTTCTTGGGTTTTTCTGCTCATTACCACTGTGGTTGCAAAAGTAAAATAAATCAGCCATGGACACATGATGAATTAGAGAAATTGCTGTCACAGCTACACCAAGCAAAGCAAAGCTGAGGAGAGGTCAAGAAAACCTCAGACAGAGGCTCCAGAGACCTTGTAAATTCACTCCAGAGCTTATGGCTTTTTAGTAGTGATGGCAATAGTGCATTACAGGGCTGCATGGTTACATACCAGATATCTTCTCCTTGTAATTTCCCTTCCAGATCACTTATTGTTGATGATTTTTAATCAAAACAGACAGTTCATGAAGGGCAGCTGCAGGCATGGCACTAATTGGAGCTCTGGCTGAGCTTGGCAGTGACAGCACTGGCACCTCAAAAGAACATTTTGGCCAAACGGAAGCTTAGAAGCTCTTAGGAGACTCTTCATGATTTGTTTTGGTCCAGGCATGGTCACAACAGGGAACCCTGTCACACAATGTTAACCACAGATCAGTCTGGATGGATAGATCACTCCAGGCAGATGGGTCTGTCTGGTGGGACTCACCTAATGAAGGGACCTTATTGTGGCCTTCCAGTATCTGAAGGGGACTACAAGAAAGCTGGGGAGGGACTTTTTAGGCTGTTGGGTAGTGGTAGGACTGGGGGGAATGGGTCAAAAGTAGAGGTGGAGAGAGTGAGATGAGACGTTAGGAAGAAGTTCTTGCCCAGGAGGGTGGGGAGACACTGGCCCAGGTTGGCCAGAGAGGTGCTGGAAGCCCCATCCCTGGAAATTTTTAAGGCCAGGTTGGATGGGGCTGTGAGCAATGTTCTCTGTTGGCCTTTCAAGAATCATAGAATCATAGAATTGTCCAGGTTGGAAGGGAACTCAAAGATCATCCAGTTCCAACCCCCCTGCCATGGGCAGGGACACCTCCCACTACATCAGTTGCTCACAGCCCCATCCAGCCTGGCCTTCCAAATGTCCAGGGATGGGGCTTCCAGCACCTCTCTGGCCAACCTGGGCCAGTGTCTCCCCACCCTCCTGGGCAAGAACTTCTTCCTAACGTCTCATCTCAATCTCCCCACCTCTAGTTTTGACCCATTCCCCCCAGTACTACCACTACCTGACAGCCTCAAAAGTCCCTCCCCAGCATCTAGTTATCTATCAGAGGTTAATTTTGATGACCTCAGTTTAACTTAACCAACTTGATCTGTTAGGAGCCCAGCCCAAATCCTTTTCCAAGGAACTCATTAACATTTCTCTCCTTTATCTAAAGAAATCTGGGTCATAAGGAGACAGCACAAGGAGTTAAAGTTCAAAGGTAGGGCTAAAACCTGCCCCTTCTGCACCCCAGTTCCAACCACAGCAGCAGCTTTCCCAGTTAGGAGGCAGAAATGGTCTAGATGAGTCTCTCCATTGGCCCCATTAGGATTTGCATCAAATCTAGAGACTAATCTTTCCACGTTCCCCTATGGAGCTCTGCTCTTAAATGATTCATGGAAATGAGGTGCATACATTAGATTTGCAGTGCTGGGGGCATCAATATGCAAGTGTTGGGAACAGCTCCTTATTCAAGCAACCTGGGCAAAACCCTGATTTTCCTACAAAAAAAAAATTGCTAAAGGAGCTGGGCTAAAGATGATGCTTTTAAGTCCACGTCTAAAGAAAGGCAGAATAATTTTGAATGTCTCCATGTGTATTATTCACAGGAAAAGGTCTCATCTCCTGTGCAGTTGTAAATACACTCCAGTCCATGATTATGCATTGTCATGACTATTTGCTGATGAAATCATCAATCTGAGCTGCTCTGGAATTAAGCTGAGTTTTGTCAGTGATTTCTTTGTCAGGGAAAAAGGTGGAGAGAAATCTCTCACTGCTTGTATTCAGCCATATTAAAAAACCCCAATCATCTGAGTTAATCCACTGATGGTTTGATAGCCCAGCCTTTCAAACTTTGGAAAGCTTTGAGGTATCTCTGTTCATACCTAAATCTCACCTGTAGGAAACATGGTTATGGACGTGATCACTGCTTTTGTGAAGACTTAGTTCAGTTGTCCACACAGAAATGTCTATTGCCCTTTGAGATGCTTCAAGGTATCTCACCAGGCTCCAAAAGGACATGAGGCTCTCACTGCACCTTCATCAGAACTTCCATCCTCTCATGGATGCTTTGGATGCCTCCAGTTAATGTTCTGAAGGTCTCAAGGTGAGAGAAGAGAACTATTATTCTCATTTTTAAGCTGGGAAAGGAGAGATTTAGATTGGATATTAGAAAAAAGTTCTTTAATCTGAAGGTGATAGATGAGTGGAATGGGCTGCCCAGAGAGGGGGTGGAGGCCCCATCCCTGGAGTCCTTCAAGGTCAGGCTTGATGGGGCTCTGAGCAGCCTGCCCTAGGTAGAGATGTCCCTGCTGGTGTAGGGAGGTTGGACCAGATGACCTCTAGAGGTCCCTTCCAGTCTAAAACATTCTATGATTCTATGAAATTGCTTCAAGTTGTGCCAGGGGAGGTTTAGGTGGGATATTAGGAAAAAATTCTTCACTGAAAGGGTTATCAAGCACTGGAACAGGCTGCTCAGGGCAGTGGTGGAGTCCCCATTCCTGGAGGGGCTTCAAAGCCCTGGAGATGTGGTGCTGAGGGACATGGTTTAGTGGTGACCTAATGACTGGATTTGATGATCTTAAAGCTCTTTTCCAATCTCAAAAATTCTATAATTCTCATCATTTACAGAAGCAGCAACAACTAATGCTGGAATTTGGCAATTCCATTAACTGTTGACCCTGCACGTGGTAACCACCAACACCAGAGCTCTCCAGGTCACGTTCTGTGCTGACTAGAAGCAAATCCTACTTTCCTTACAAGCTACAAAGACAAACCCTCCAGAGAAGGTTGGTCTGAGCTGAAAAAACAAGGGGGGAAACTTCCCACGGACATCTTTACCAGCAACCAAACCCTAACACAGCCCCACCCACGTTCTGTTAAACCCTTAGAAAGGCTCTTGTTGAGCAACTCTCCAGCCAACACTTCCCCAGTCCTTGTCCAAGCACTGTTTGGAGTCACCACGGGTCAGGGACCATTTGCTGGTTCACTAAGGACCATCCCTTGTGTCTCCATCTGGAAAATGACCACACTCAGCTGCCTCAACAAGGGTTATGTCAATGTTGGCACCATGGCCAAAACCCCATTCCAGACCCAATTATAAATACAACCACTGGTGTCAGCAATATGACATTTTAAGGTCCAGATTTCCTTCAGCCTGGGGACTCCAGGGAATATAAAACCTCAAAAAAGGTTTGTGTGTATGTCTGGCAAGCCAGGTAGACTTCCCTGGACAGAAAAAAACCTTAGATTTTTTTTTTATCCTATTTTCAACAGCAGGAACAAGCAAATTTATGGTTGCATCTTCAAACAGAGGTTTCTAGCACCTATAGCAAAAAAACCCCACTTTCCCCTATATATAGGTCAAAGGCAGGAAAAAATACTGATATTTCATAAGTATAGAAAATAATATGAAGTTCTACTTATATAACAGCATTTCATTACCTTCATTATCTCATAACACTTGTTAATAGAGCTCCAGGAGCTTTGTTTTCTCAGCTCGTGCATAATTTGGACCTGAAAAAAAAGCAATTTCAGGATAAAACATATTCCACTGCTCTGGTCCAGAAAAGGTTAAATAGATTTCTTCACTGACAGTTCAGAACAATCTATTAATGCTCCGGATTGATTGTTTCATTAATTACATGCTGTCACTCCAAACTCCTCACATTTTCCAGATACATTTATTTCTATGCACGCACAGGAGATAAATTGATAAACAGATTTATTTTCAGCACAAATGACCCTGGTCACACCTGAAATTCAAACTGCTGCAAGCTCCTGAGATATTTTCTCCAACCCCCCCCCTCTTCCCACCCCTCTCCTAAGCAGGTTATAAAGGAAATACTAATTAGCTCCCAACATCAGGCAACGTCTGCTCTGGACTGACAGATCCTGAGCAGTAATTGGGTCAAAGGCACAGATGCTCAGAATAACCCAAGTATTGTGGCTTTGCCTGCAGCTCTCTTGGAGGAACAAGGGAGGATTTCACAGTAAAGGAGGACCCAGCATAGTTATTTTAAGGATGCTTGACTACAGCTCTTTACTACCTTTAAAGATTCATGAGGATTCCTACCAAAGTTTCCATCATCTGACTGGTAGGAAAATGATTTTGTCCTTATAGAAAAAGCATCAGGGCTGAAGGATGACAAATAGGTTATTAATTTCATGCAGGAATTCTGCTTTTCTCCTGCCCCTTGCATCCTCCCTTCACAGCCTTCATCTTGTCCAAAACTGAGATTGGAGCATCTCCCTCAGGGAAGGGGTTGGACTAGATGATCTTTCGAGGTCCCTTCCAATCCCTGACTTTCTGTGAACATCTGGTGGCATCGTCAAGATCTTCACATTTCTGCAGTCAGGTATTTGGGGTGTTGCATCTACTTAGCCCAGAGACCATCAAAATAACTGCAGTAAACCCAACTGGTGCTGGCAGCTGGTGTCCAGAGCATGCTGGGGTGCTGTGTGAGCACTTACACATGGAAGGATGTGTCTTCTTACCTGCCAGGAGCTGTGGTTGAGCCCTGCAACAGGCTCATCACTCCATGGCACAGCAACAAGAAAGGCCAGATCCTGAGATGATGCAGCTCTGCACACACCAATGTCACAGTGGTATAAGTCAGAATAAAGTCATAGAATCACTTAGGTTGAAAAAAACCTCCAGGATCATCAAGCCCAACCTTCATCCAACATCTCCTTGACCACTAGACCATGGCCTGAAGCACCACATCTACTCTGTTGAACCCCTCCAGGGATGGTGACTCCACCACCCCCCTGGGCAGCCTGTTCAATGCCTAATCACTCTTTTAGTAAAGAACTTCTTTCTAATGTCCAACCTAAACCTCCTCTGGCACAACCTGAGGCCATCACCTCTTGTCCTGTTAGATGGAAGTCACCTTGGGTCTTCAGTGGTATAACTGGATGTTATTTCCCTCAGCAATTAGTGAAAATGAGTGACTGCAGCTGATGGTGCCCTCCCAAAGCCTGTAGACTTGTGCTGGTTCATATCTGCATGGCTCTGAACCTGGATTTTCAGAGCTGGAGCATTTTTAGATGGGGATGATGGACATTTCTGTTGGCCATGCTTGAAAACGTGACTAGGCACACAATGCTGACACTGTTCCTTCTTCCCAGATACAAAGGATCCATGAGAAATCAGATAAAAATCCTACAGGGTGCTACCCCACTAAGGTTCTCAGCTGCTATATTACTACAGGATTGGTTGGATGAGTCCAGCAAGGAAAAGGAGATGGTGCTGCCCAAGGAAATGGTGGAGTCCCCATCCCTGGAGGGCTTTCAAAGCTGTGGAGATGTGGTGCTGAGGGACATGGGTTAGTGGTGGACTTGGCAGTGCTGGGTTAACAGTTGGACTTGATGATCTTAAAGGTCTTTTCCAGCTCAAATGATTCTATGTATGATCATGAATGAACAAAGGGCTTTCATGAGATGCTTTTTCTTAAGACAGCTTCATCTGGGAAGAAAAAACTAGTGAATGGAAACAGGACTCCAGGGAATGAAAGGAGATGCAGAGAAGGAGATGGCATCTGCTTGTGATAAAGGTTCTGCAGAACCTTAAAATCTTGGCCATTTATTCCACCCCAGGGAGACACCAAAACACCTCATGCAAAAAGACATTAATGGGATTCCCCCTTTTACTCTTCCAAGATAATACTTCTGGCCAGACAAGAGTGTGACCTACATAATTATAGAATCATCAGGGTTGGAAGGGACCTTAAAGATCATCTAGTTCCAACCCCCCATAATAGTCAGCCCTATTTAGTGTCGTGGCCGTGTCTTGCCCAAGCTGTTGGGCAGGATTGTTGGAGTCTTTCTTGTTCCCAGCCTAAGAGGGATGCAGCCTCGTGCCTGGCATATAATTGAAAAGAGGCAGAGGAGTCCTTGACCCCCAAGCAAGGATCTTCAATCCTACTAAGACTTGACACACCAGGCACACAGATCCCAGCTTCAAAGAGCAGCTCAGCATTATCTGCACAGCAGTTGGGGCCAGTGCAGCTTTTGAAGATGCCCACCAAAGATATTCCAGCCCTAACCCAAGATGAAATAAATAAACACCCCCCTGAGACCACCACTCTTGTCTGATCAAAGCTAGAGTGAGTGTTGGGTGTATCTGGGGAAATCCCAGAGCTGGGTTCACTTCATACACACACAGAGCAAAGGACCCAGCAGGATTTTACCCACAGCTCAGCACAAAGACCCCTCCAGGAGGAACAACCTGCTCTGAACTGCTGAGTGGGAAGGAGGATTGGGGTCAGAACTGCAACGTCCTTCTATAATGGGACCTCCTAGAGGCACACGGGGCCTGAAGAACCCCAGAAATAGGTCAGGAGTTGCTCAGGTTGGTTATTCCCATACTCTAGGACCAGCAGGTAGCTCAGACAGACCCAGTTTCTCAGCAGTGAAATTGCTTCTGACCTGAGATGCCAAGATCCCCACACTACAACCCTAATAGTCTATATTTTCTATTTGGGATGAAGCACAAGGAGAGACATCAGTGGCCATGGAGCCTGTACCATGCCATGGGTCCAGTCCTGCCTTCCCAAGCCCCCCTGTCCCCCCAAATACCACCAGCAGCAGATGCAGCTGGTTATGGGCCAAGGACCAGACAAAGGGCAACCACTGGACAGCAAGAGGCACCACCCTGGTTGTGGGTCATTGTAGAGTCAAAGGGATCTATGACCAAATGATTTCACTTATTTTCTTCTTTTTTTTTCCATCCTTTTTTTTTTCCTGTATCTATATGTGTATTTATCTGTTTATTCCAGGTCACGATATCTATCAAAAAAGAGGAATAAAAGCCTTTGTTTTTTTTTCTTTAAAATAAAATGTCTTGATAGTATTTCCCACCTAAACCTTGGAAACCTGCAGCATCTTTTGCCATGGGAAGGGCTGTTACAAGCCCTGACAAAGCTCAGGAATGGAAATGCTCCAAGTGCCAGCCAGCCTGTGATTAATCTGAGAGAGGAGCATCAATAAAACATGATCTGCCGCTTTTTGGCTGATAGAGGCTCATAAATAATAAAGCTCTAAGATGTGGAGTCCAAAGCGGGAAGATTTTTTCAGCATCAGAAACAGGAGGAGAAATCACTCTGAAAATGATGTGGGAGAAGTTAATTTAGAAGCTCCTGTTGCTTGTTCAGTGCTCTGCTTTCTGTCATACCCTTCCCACCTTACAAAGCATTAACCACCCAGCCTGGAGCATCATCTGAGACACCAGTGACTCACTGGGAAGTACTGGAGTCCTCAGCACAAGAAGGAGCAGGCCTTCCAAATGTCCAGGGATGGGGCTTCCAGCACCTCTCTGGCCAACCTGGGCCAGTGTCTCCCCACCCTCATCATGAAGAACTTCTTCCTAACGTCTCATCTGAATCTCCCCACCTCTAGTTTTGACCCATTCCCCCCACTCCTACCACTACCCAACAGCCTCAAAAGTCCCTCCCCAGCTTTCTACCAACTCCCAGCTGGGGTGGTTGAACAATTCTCCAGGAGCATCTGCCTCCCTCTATTAACCCTAACAACTTAGACCTCCAGCAAATGAGGCTGGGCTAGACAACAAGGTCATTTAACACATATAGACAAATCCCACCCAAAATCATCCCCTGTTCCCCTTTCTCCATCCATCTGCTTGGTTTGCATCCCAGACTGAGGATTCAGCCTTGTGGGACACAGCTCAAGAAACCAAAGATGCTTCACGGGCTGTTTCCCAGGCTCCTGCCCCTGAGCTGTGCAGGAAGGTTTGGGGAACTGAAGAAGGATATTTAATTGGGTGTTATTTAAGAGTTTCTTGGGTTTTTCTGCTCATTACCACTGTGGTTGCAAAAGTAAAATAAATCAGCCATGGACACATGATGAATTAGAGAAATTGCTGTCACAGCTTTCTTGTAGACCCCTTCAGACACTGGAAGGCCACAAGAAGGTCCCCTGGGAGCCTTCTCTTCTCCAGCCTGAACAACCCCAACTCTCTCAGTCTATCCTCATATGAGAGGAACCAAACCCTCCTGGTTCTTTGTATGCTTGTCAGCTTCAGTCTCAAATATCTCCTGAAACCCCCCAAGAATCAGCAAACAACCATTTTTTCTGGTATCTCTCCATCCCTGGATGTCTTTAGGGAGAATATTTCTCCATCATTGGGTGTACTTAGGAACCATCTAGATTGGTGTCAGTCAGATGCTTCTTTGGTGAAGACTTGATAGCCAGACTCTCACTTTTCTTCCCAGCAAGCACAAAATGAGGCTTTCCCCTGCTTGGTCTCAGACTTCACAGTAGCTTGTTATTTTTCTCTTAGTGGTGCTCAAACATCTGCTATAAACAGATGTCCTGCTAGAAGGAAGTCTCATTTTCTCCCTGCAACTTCAGCTCCAGCACCACAACATCTGAATAATGGATCAGGCTGTGATGTCTACCATCCCTTCAGCTCCCTATTTGCCCCAAGTTCCCTGTCATCTCAGCCTCATGCAATCAAAGAAACAGCAGAAGATGCTTTCCTAGCTCCTGGGTACCACTGCTGAGAAGTCTCTGATCACCGTTGGTTCAGCAAGGCCCAAATTCTAAAGCAATTAACAGGGGATTAACTGAATCAGCTTCATTGTGGCTCCACTGGGGACACACAAAGATGGCCTCAAGGTCTATTGAGGCCATGTGTGGCTCCACAGGCTTCAACAATCTTCCATATATCCCATTATCAGAATCTACAAGAATTTTAATGACATTTTTCTTCCCAAATTGCAGCTTCAAGGGAGACTTTGTGACCTGTGGCTGGAAAGCTTCTTTATAAAGTGTCTTGATGTATTTTGATGAAGATGGATAAGTCCATCTTATATTCATAGAATCATAGAATGTTTGAGGCTGGAAGGGACCTCTAGAGCTCATCTGGTCCAACCTCCCTACACAAGTAGGGACATCTACACCTAGGGCAGGTTGCTCAGAGCCCCATCAAACCTTGAAGGACTCCAGGGATGGGGCCTCCACCACCTCTCTGGGCAGCCCCTTCCACTGAATTTGTCCCTTGATGTGCTCTAGGCACTTCTCTGTGTAGGCTGGTGGAAATATCAGCAGATCTTGCTCTCAGACCCACCCCCAGCTGCCCACGTTGTGCTGGGATTTGGAACATTTCTTCTGGGGAACGGAGAAGAAAGGTGGAGAAGAACAGATGATGCCAACCTATGATGCATCCATGTTACTGTGTTGTTCTCCTAAATGAGCAATCTCAAAACAAAAGGAAAAAAGGAGCATTCTTAAAGAGTTCAGATGTTTTGATGACATCTTTTGAAAGAAACTCTTTCCACCCACGCAAAGCTTTTCATTTTCAAAATTTCCTTAATTGCTCCATTGTTCTCTGAACGCTCAAACTTTGATCAGAGCACTTTGATTCAAATGAAATGTTTTATTCTTGGGGTTGCCAGTAGCTCAAAACATCACTTTTCCTAATTAATCTAATTGCAGAGCCAGGGCAATTTGCCTGCTGAGCGCAGAAGATCTCAAATGGCCCAGGCAGGGCTGAGGAACACGGGTCACCACGACTTTCTGACCAGGAGAAAAGCAGCATCCAATTCTGGAAAGTTCTGGATAGGCAACGGAGATGGATGTGAGAGTCAGGGTTCAACTCCAGCTCTTCTCTCAAGCTTTCTGGATGGCATCCAGCTCAGGAGGCAGAGAAGCCTCTAGCTGAGCTCCTCACCACCTATGAAATCAGTCAAGGGGACAACTCACCTCAGGAGGGCAATTAACCTAAAGAGGACTTATAAATAGATCATAGAATCATTTAGGTTGGAAAGACCTCTAGGATCAAGTCCAATCTTTGTCCAACATCTCCCTGACCCCTAGACCATGTCTCAAAGCACCACATCTATTGTTTTTTGAACCCCTCCAGGGATGGTGACTCCACCACCTCCCTGGGCAGCCTGTTCCAGTGCCATACCTATTGCTCCCTAAAATACCAGCTTCTCCCCCAAATCCATAATCAACCTAGGAATAGAATTTAGTTGGCTAAAATTAGACTGCTAGTGCCACTTGAGACCCATGGGGCTCTCCTACTGTGTGTCCAGCTACCACTTCAGAAGATCTTGAGTACCTCATAGGTCCTACCAGCCCCATGCAGATGTCTAACATACCCTAGATCATGTAAAACAACACTAAACACATTTAGTCAACCAAATAGAGCTGATCACAAACTTCAAGAGATAGAAACAACAATAATTCCCTTAGAAGTTTGTTCTAGCACATGAATCACCCCCACCATCAATATTTTTCTCCTTGCTGTGTTGTGTTCTTGTTTAGATTGAAGAGCCCATTAGCACCCAATATTGTCCTCTCAGTGATGGGCTTTTAAAGGCACAATCAATCCCCCTGTTGACTGCAGCAGGTAGAGTTTGGGAGGTCTCACTGTAACATGTGTTTGCCAGCTCTGAAAGAATTCCCATGGGTGGCAGAAACAGGTAAAGTAGGGCAAAAGTAACATTTGAATGGAATTAATTCCCTGTCAGTGCAAGTAATTCATATCATAGAAGGTTTGAGGCTGGAAGGGATCTCTAGAGGTCATCTGGTCCAACCTCCCTACACCAGCAGGGACATCTCTACCTAAGGCAGGCTGCTCAGAGCCCCATCAAGCCTGACCTTGAAGGACTCCAGGGATGGGGCCTCCACCCCCTCTCTGGGCAGCCCATTCCACTCATCTATCACCCTCATATGACTCAGAATTGCGAGTGTACAATAAAGTCTCCTTAAAAATCAATTTCCACTTCTTCGCAGCATCATTTCTAGCAGTGAAGGTCATTCTTGCATTCAGGAAAGGATCTTGTTCCATGCAATGATGAGTTTCTCCTTACCCCACATCTGGACTAGAGCTGGGAGGTGTCCCCAATGGCAGGTGGGTTGGAACGAGATGAGCTTTGAGGCTCCTTCCAACCCAAACCATTCTATGATCCTACCCTTAATTATCACATGGCAAACTATCCAGGTGAGCTCTCTAAAGTTGTTTCTAGTCCTTCTACACTCAACAAAACTGTTGGCACATGAGCTCCTGGCTTCCCTTGATGCTGTCCTGGGCTTGGGCACTGGGGAAAGCAGAAGAGTTGAAGGGAAAGTCGTTTGTGCAGCCACCCGTGCTGATGACTTTTATTACCAAGCTGTCGAGCTCTCCAGCTTTCAGCAGGAGGAGCAGAGGCTTTTATTACGGGTGTCAGCTAATGCAGGGAAGTAATTATGGTAATGAACAAGGCAAACAGATTTGTGAGGCAGAGTCAGGGGAATTAGCTCATGCAATACAGCAGGGCACCATTGAGCAGGGCACAGGTGACAAATGGCCTCCTGAATGATGAAGGAGGGAGCTGAGCCAGCAGTCTTAGGGAGAGAGATGCAAGCTCTGAATGAAAGGAAAAAGGAAAAAAAAAAGAGAGAAAGGAGAAAAAAAAGAGAAAAAGGAAAAAAAAAAAGAGAAAAAGGGGAAAAAAAGAGAAAAAGGGAAAAAAAAGAGAAAAAGGGAAAAAAAAGAGAAAAGGGGGGGAAAAAAAGGAAAAAAAGAAAAAGGAAAAAAAAGAAAAAGAAAAAAAAAGAGAAAGGAAAAAAGAGAAAAAGGAAAAAAAGGAAAAAAAAGAAAAAGGAAAAAAGAAAAAGGAAAAAAAAGAAAAAGGAAAAAAAAGAAAAAGAAAAAAAAAGAGAAAGGAAAAAAAGAGAAAAAGGAAAAAAAGGAAAAAAGAGAAAAAGGAAAAAAAGAGAAAAAGAAAAAAAGAGAAAAAGGAAAAAAGAGAAAAAGAAAAAAGAGAAAAAGGAAAAAAAGAGAAAAAGAAAAAAAAAAGAAAAAGGAAAAAAGAAAAAAAAAGAAGATAAAAAGAAAAAAAAAAGAAGAGAAAAAGAAAAAAAAAGAGGAAAAGGGTCCAATGCAAAGGTCCAATCACTGCAATTAGAGCTATTAAACACTCTCAGGGTCATAGGAAAGCAGGAGTGGGCATCTCAGAATAGCTGGTTCCTATAAGCCTGGAAGTTGGAGATGAATCATTTTAAATGAGGTGCTGGAGAGGGTGCAGAGAAGGGCAATGAAGCTGGTGAGGGGTCTGGAGAACATGTCTATGGGGAGCACCTGAGGGAACTGGGGTTGTTTAGCTTGGAGAAGAGGAGGCTGAGAGGAGACCTCATTGCTCTCTACAGCTACCCAAAAGGAGGTTGTGGTGAGGCTGGTGTTGGGCTCTTCTCCCAAATCACTAATGACAGGACAAGAGATGATGGTTTCAAGTTGCACCAGGGGAGGTTTAGATTGGACATTAGGAAGAAGTTCTTGACTGAGAGTGGTCAGGGACTGGCCCAGGCTGCCCAGGGAGGTGCTGGAGTCCCCATCCCTGGAGGGGCTCAACAAACGAGTAGATGTGGCACTTAAGGACATGGTCTAGTGGTCAAGGAGATGTTGGACAAAGGTTGGACTTGCTGATCCTAGAGGTCTTTTCCAACCTAAATGATTCTATGACCTATTTAGGAAAACATCACCTCCTAACCCAAGTGGTTTTACAGGTGTAAAATGCTGAGAGGACCTGGTTTAAAGTTCATGTGTCCCATTGTTCCTGGATAGAGGAGGAGATTACCCTGCACTATTTCACATGGACCTCCCTGACACTCCAGAGCCACCCCCAAGGACACCCCAAAGCTCAGCATTCATGTCTGGCAAGGAAATGGAGCGTGTGACATTGCCAAGAAGAAACCACCAAAGCCAGGAATGACTTGAGAGGTAGCACAGCTTCTACCTCAACAATAAATCCTCCTCGTTGGGCAGGATGGAGAAGAGCTTTGATTCCCTGGGCTAATTCTAGCAGTGAAAAAAAATCAATGACACTGATTTAAGCCTACCAAGCAAATGCATTAGGAGGTATGTGCTGTGTGGGCAGAGAAAAAGGGGTTACAGACCTTGAGCATGATGGATTTGGCCACCTTGGGCACTTTATTGTAGATGTCCCTGCTCAGTGCAGGGGGGTTGGACCAGATGACCTCTAAAGGCCCCTTCCAACCCAACCCATTCTATGATTTCAGACATATATTCAGAACTAAAATGAGGGCTACACTAATGTCCACTCACCAGAGAATAAGAGCAAGGAGAGCTTTGGATACATCTTGGGTTCTCAGGTTGAATAAGAGGCCAAGAGAATTTAAAGGAATTGAAAATAATCTGCTTCTTGGGGTTATTGATCAGGGCAAGGAGTCAACTCTGGCCACAGCAATTTTAAGCTGAAAGATGTTTTCCCGTAAATCACCAGAGCATTAGGAGCTGCAGGGATGCTGCTATGGTGGCAAGTGTCCTTTTGTCAGGAGTGTGCCCCAAAGCCACCACCTCCTTGCTGCAAGCCAGCTGTGGTCATCTAGAGAGTGCTGATGCATTGACACTTCATCATGGATGCCACCATAGATCATAGAATTGTCAGGGTTGGAAGGGACCTTAAAGATCATCCGGTTCCAACCCCCCTGCCATGGGCAGGGACACCTCCCACTACATCAGTTGCTCACAGCCCCATCCAGCCTGGCCTTCCAAATGTCCAGGGATGGGGCTTCCAGCACCTCTCTGGGCAACCTGGGCCAGTGTCTCCTCACCCTCCTGGGCAAGAACTTCTTCCTAACGTCTCCTCTCAATCTCCCCACCTCTAGTTTTGACCCATTCCCCCCAGTCCTACCACTACCCGACATCCTAAAAAGTCCCTCCCCAGCTTTCTTGTAGCCCCCTTCAGATCCTGGAAGGCCACAAGAAGGTCCCCTTGGAGCCTTCTCTTCTCCAGCCTGAAGGCTTCACTGATCCAAGCACAAGCTGCCCAAAATAACAGACAATTCCTGCAAAAATCTGATTTATATATAAGATAGAAAATTGGAGAGGAGCATTTGAGAGGAAAGTGAGGTGCAGATGGAGCATAGGATCTCCCCAAGGTCACTTAGGGAGTCAGCAGCAGAACATGGGAGTAAATCCAGATCTCCTCAAATGTGTTGAAATCTTGGACATATCCTTTTTCCAAGACATGAACCATGGGTAGACATCCATGCTTGGAAAATGCAGCTGCACATGATGGGACTTCCCTGCAAGAGTAGGGTAGCAGAAGCCTGTGTTCACAGAATCCCAGCATGGAAGGGGTTGGAAGGGACCTCTGGAGATCATCTGGTCCAACCCCCTTGCCAAAGCAGGTTCATCAAGGCAAGGTCACACAGAAACATGTCCAGATGAGTCTTGAAGGTCTCCAGAAAGGAAACTCCACAACTTCCCTGGGCAGCCTGTTCCAGGGCTCTGCCACCCTCATGCTGAAGAAGTTTCTCCTCATGTTGAGGTGGAACTTCTTGTGTTCCAGTTTGTGCCCATTTCCCCTCTTCCTATCACTGGGCACCACTAAAAAGAGACTGATTGCTCCATCTCCCTGTCACCCACCCTTGGTGGGCTCCCATGTTGGAGCCCTGCAGCCCAGATGTGGCTTGCAGGCTAGATTTTTCTTTTGGGGGAAGATGCTGCATTCAGAGGAGAGGTAAAAGCTGCAAACAATGAGCTCATAACCCCAGAAACAACTATTTTATACAACATGAGATTAAACTCATGCCAAGGCAACTGGGAGCTGGTAAGGCAAGATTTCTGCTGTCACACATAAACATAAAATAGATGCTAAAGACCACAAGTGCCATCACTTCATGGATGCAGAAAGAAGCCAAGCACCATTATTTCTGCTTGACTTGAGCCTGACAACCCAATTTTCCTCCCAATGCTTGTTAATGCCAACATCAACAGAGGCCAACCACTGACACATAACATCAGTGCTATTAAAAAGCAGAGTTGCTTGGCACACAGAGAGCTCCTAATAGCTGAGAAGCTGTTGCTATTATCTCTACAACCTCCATGAACATCAGTGGAAGCACCTAGAAATGGAGGGAGTAAACTGCAAGGGAGCCACTTCTCTGTTGAGTTTATGGCAGCAATAACATTTTGATTTCCAATCTACCATCATTTTAGATGAGAAGGTCTCAGAACTCAAGCTCAGCCACCCTCATTCCTTTGTCACATTGTGTTGTGCTGGTTCAGTCATCATCATTTTATGGTGCCACCAGTTCCTGGTCACACAGGCCAACCCTGAACTCAGCAGCATCCACTCTCACTGTAAAAAATTTCTTCCTTCTCTCTAGTCTCAATCTCCCTCTTTTAGTTTGAAACCTTCCCCCCTTGTCCTGTCACAACAGCCCCTGCTAAAAAGTCTCTCCCCAGCTTTCTTGTAAGCCCTCTTGAAGTCCTACAAGGCCCCAAGAAGGTCTCCCTGGAGCCTTCTCCAGGCTGACCAAGCCCAACTCTCCCAGCAGAGGCTTCCAGCCCTCCCACCATTGCTGGGGCCTCCTCTGGCCCCGCTCCCCCAGCTCCATGTCTCTGCTGTCTGAGGACTCCAGAGCTGCCCCAGCCCTACAGGGGGGTCTCCCCAGAGCTGAGCAGAGGGGGAAAGTTTATAGGTCCCTTCTGCTTGCACCAATTCCAAGAGGCACAAACTTAATCACAAGGGTCAAGTAGGACATTTCTTTGTCACTGCAACATCTTNCCCCAGCAGGCATCCCCCCTGTTGCTGCCAGCCAGAGGTCCACCTGTGCTAGCCAGCCTTGTAAGCACTTTGTCACGGGATGAAGGTCAGAGCAAGACCAAAGTGATGTTGATGAGAAACACCTGCAGTTACAGAGCCCCAGGCTGCATCCTTGACAGATCTCAGACCTCATTAACACACTATTGCGTTTATTGATGGAATTTGTAATACACTGCAGGAGAAAAGGTGCTGCATCAATGGGATATTGCCAGGAATTATTAAAGGTTGAGATGATGCAAAAATCAAGAATTTTGGGGGCTTTTTAGCACCATCTCCTTTCCCTGTATCACTGCTCTCTGTAACCAACTGAGGGGTGGGCAGAGTAAGGAAAGGGGTTAAAAAGGTACCAAGGGGAGCAGTTACATCAGTTCAATTTGTGGAACCTGTTACAGAAAAATTCTGAAAGTCTCTTCTCTTGCAAATGGGACTTAAAAAAAAAAAGAAAAGAAAAAAAAGGATTATCATAGAGTCATTTAGGTTGGAAAGGACCTCGAGGATCGTCAAGTCCTACCTTCATCCCAACATCTCCCTAACAACTAGACCACAGCCTCAAGCTCCACATCTACTTGTTTTTTAAACCCCTCCAGGGATGGTGCCTCCACCACCTCCCTGGGCAGCCTGGGCCAGTCCCTGACCACTCTTTCAGCAAAGAACTTCTTCATGTCCAATCTAAACCTCCCCTGGTGCAACTTGAGGCCATCACCTCTCCTCCTGTCATTGGTTACTTGGGAGAAGAACCCAACCCCAGCCTCACCACAACCTCCTTTGAGGTAGTTGTAGGGAGCAATGAGGTCTCCTCAGCCTCCTCTTCTCCAAGCTAAACAACCCCAGCTCCCCAGGTGCTCCTCATATGACATGTTCTCCAGACCTCTCACCAGCCTTGTTGCCCTTCTCTGCAATTCTCCAGCCCCTCAATGTCCGTCTTATCCTGTGGTGCCCCAAACTGGTCCCAGTGCTCAAGGTG
>VYZX01015529.1:53624-170558 GCA_013401335.1 Brachypteracias leptosomus
TTGCCCTTCTCTGCAATTCTCCAGCCCCTCAATGTCCGTCTTATCCTGTGGTGCCCCAAACTGGACCCAGTGCTCAAGGTGAGGTCTCCCCAGTGCCCAGTCCAGGGGGACAATCACCTCCCTGCTCCTGCTGGTCACACCACTGCTGATACAGGCCAGGATGCTGGTGGCTTCTTGGCCACCTGGGCTCATCTCCAGCCATCTGTCCACCAACACCCCCAGGTCCTTTTCCACCAGGCAGTTTCCAGCCACTCCTCCCCAAGGATGTATTATAAGGCTTGGTTATACCCATTTTTGCTTGTGCAAGATGCTTCCAATACACCAGCACAACCCATAGTGTGGGTGCAATGCCAATGGTGCAATCACACCCTTCCTGCTGTCTGCATTGGTCTCCAGTGATGAAACACAAGACCTCAGGCTTGTTGACCCCTTGTCAAAGCTCTCTGCACAGTGCAAGTGTAAAGGAGATCATCCAAACCCACGGGACAGAGATAAACCACATCACTGGAGACATCACAGATAAAATTCCCAGCTCTGGCTCTGTGCCACTGCTTCTCCTCACCCCAGTGAAGAAACCTGGCATCAAGCCCTTTGTGCTGCTCCTGCTTGGGATGTAGGGCACAGAGTTTCCCAAAAAGAAAAGAAATGAAGATTTATCTCTTGGCCATGGCTGTTTAATACCATTAGTAGAGCCCTGCAGAGAGCCATCCATCAGCCAGTCACCTTTCCTTGGCATGCCCAAGCATTAAAGCTCAAATCCAGGCTTCACTCCATCCTAGGCAAGTCCTCCTTGCTGCAAGAGCTGTCCACCCAGTCTCCAGCAATGTCAAATCATTTCCAGATCCAAAAATGCTGAGGGCCACGAGGATGATCAGAGGCTGGGCACCTCTCCTACAAGGACAGACTGAGAGAGTTGGGGTTGTTCAGGCTGGAGAAGAGAAGGCTCCAAGGGGACTTTCTGGTGGCCTTCCAGGATCTGAAGGGGCTACAAGAAAGCTGGGGAGGGACTTTTTAGGCTGTTGGGTAGTGGTAGGACTGGGAGGAATGGATCAAAACTAGAGGTGGGGAGATTCAGATGAGTCGTTAAGAAGAAGTTCTTGCCCAGGAGGGTGGGGAGACACTGGCCCAGGTTGCCCAGAGAGGTGCTGGAAGCCCCATCCCTGGACATTTGGAAGGCCAGGCTGGCTGGGGCTGTGAGCAACTGATGTAGTGGGAGGTGTCCCTGCCCATGGCAGGGGGGTTGGAACTAGATGATCTTTGAGGTCCCTTCCAACCCTGACAATTCTATGACCTGCTTCACAGTCCAGATGTTGCACCAATATCTTCCTTCAGCCCATGGAAGAGGCCCCCTAGTGTTGTGATAAAACTTCTCTGAAATATTGAGAATCTTTCCATGGTTGCTGGGTCACAAACACATTCCTGTGCTTACATCAGGAATAACCTGATGAACTGCTCTGCCATCCATTTATATCCTCTGTTGAGTACTCACCATTCTTTACAAGGTCCCCCTGCTTCTGCCTCTCCAAATATTTATGTGGGTGCCACCAGTAGAGTATCTGAACATTGAATTTCCTTTGAACAACCTCCCCTTAGGTGAAGCAGCTTTGCTGCTGGTTGCAAAGAGCATCTACAGCAGGATGCAAGCTGGGCTGGAGCTGTGTCACTCATGCTATAACAACATAAAATTGGCTTTTTAATGACTCCAGGTAGCCTGTTTTCTTATTTTATTCCTTTCAAGAGAAATCAGGTCAATTGTGCTTCATGCTGCAGAGGTGGCCTACAAAACAGAAGGGGAAAAAAAGGACCTGGGTGGTGAATAGATTTAGTGTAGGAGAGCCACATATGACTGCAACATTCCCTTATGTCCTTTCTCTGGGGAGCAGCAGAATAAACTGGCCCCACTATTCAAGATCTGAACAAATCCCAGTTAACCCAGTGGTAACCAGTAAAACTTGGCTGTGTCTGGGCTTTCTCTGGCCACCAGAGCAACGTATTCATCACTGGCAACACCATTTCTGTCCAGTGAGCCATGAAGGCTTCTAGAAGTCATCAGGAAAATGGGGTGATGGCCACGGCTTGGTGTCAACTTCAAGGTCAGGGAATCTGATGAATCCCTGCTGAGATATTTATTGGGTTGTACATGAACACACACACACACACCAGGGCACTTCTGACTGTCTATGGCAGGTCTCTTAAAGACATCCATCCACCTTCTCCTTGGAGGAACTCAAGAAAATTGTGTCAAGAATGAAGTCCTGATGGACTTGAGGTCTCTTGAGTGTCTGGAGGTGTGACAAGAGGTGACCTCTGTTGCTTCTGCTGCTCTCTGAATGGTATTTATTACACTAAGAAAGACCCTCTCTGGTCCAAGAAGAAACATCCATGTCTCTGAAAGCCAAGAGCCAGGTTTGGTACAAGAGGCCTTCCAACTATATAATGCTCTGGTGGAACCAGGTTAAATGAAATATGGGCAATCCCTGGGTTCAGACCAGCCAGAAATCAGCAGCTTCTTCAGTTGGAGTGCCCAGAGCCCATTGCTGCTCTTTTCAACACCTCATCCTCAGGCAACATCTTTTATGTCTTGCAGTTCTCCTGTGCCCCATTCACCAGCTGAGTTTGGTCTCAGGATTCAAGTATCATCATCCACCTCTAAGGGCACTTCACTTCTACACAGAGCAACTTCAGACACTGCAGAGAAGGCTTGAAACCAGAGGCTCCTCCAGACGAGGAGGGTTGTTATTGAGTCACCAAGAAAGAAAAGCTCTGAATGGGGGAAGAAAGGGGAAAATGCAGCTTGATGGCTCCTAAAGCAAGAGAGATGAACCACTCACTATTTCTTTCTGGATATAGAAAGAAATATAGATATAGATAGAAGATAAAGAAGAAAATTCTCCTCCAGAGGACAAGAAGCTTTTCATGTTAAACCATTTGAACCTTTCAGGCTCTCATTCAATTGCTCATTTTCAAGGAGTCATGCAAGGATGTAGGACAAGCTATGGAAAAATTGGGGTTTTACCCTCCAGTCCTGCTGCTTTTCTTGGAGGCAGAGTTCCTGCACTGGTGTGACACTGGCTTGACCCTTCTGCTCATCCCATCCATCACCAGCTTGGCTTGTTGTTGGAAGGTTGGGATTTTGGGGTTGGGATTTTGCAGGAATAGGTTACAAGGGCCACAGATTTGGAGCTCCTAGTCCTAAGTCTCTGCAGCCACCTCCATGTACATCATTTAGCAAGGCAGTGAGATCTCACCCTGTTGGACACACAGTGTAGATATAGAAAGAAAAAAAAGAGGTGAAAAGCAACCCAAATATTAGCTGCTGTTAATATATATATTGATTAGGATCAGTGGCCAAAAGGAGGATGTTCATGGGGCCCTGAGTAACCTGCTCTAGTGGGAGGTGTCCCTGCCCATGACAGGGGGGTTGGAACTAGATGATCTTGAAGGTCCCTTCCAACCCTGACAATTCCATGATTCTCTAGTCCCTCACTACAGACACCAAGGAGGACACAAATAAAAGACAAGTTTCCTTCATGGTACCCAACAGATCTCCTTGGTTGGTGATGACACCATGAGGTTGATGAAGACAAGACTTCATTTCCAAACCAGCTCATCCCAGTCAATTAAAGCCATGGAGACAAAGCAGCACTGAGATTTTTTGTCCATTTTTGTTTCCTTATTCTGGGTTGACTTATGTTCCTCTCAAATTCTGAGTTTTAACACATCAACCCTTAAGAGAGCTCAAGCCAGGAAGGTTTTGCCCTCAAGATCAAGCTGCCACCCCCCTGAGGTTCACACTCCTTCCATCTCCCACCTCTTCCCACCCTCCTTCCCTGCCTGTGTCAGCAGCTCTGGGGAGAAAACCTGCAGAGCTTCATCCCTACTCTTCTCCCCCTCTTCCTCCTGTAAATCCCCTCCCAAGAGGGTGAAGTTTGTGTCCTCCCCCTCAAGAGCAGGGGAGCAGCAACTGGGTTTGCTGGTCCATTCCCCAGCTCTCCCTCTTTCACACACAGACGGGATGACCCTCCCCTGCCTTCCTTTGGAAGAAGTTTAAGGAACTTTCTGATTTTTCCTGCTCGAAACTCTGCAGTTGTGTCTGTCTGGCTTCCTCCATCACCACCTAATGGCATGAGGGAAAACAGCATTTGGATCCCACTAAGTTCTGTATAGGAGCAGGTTCTCACTCAGGCACCTACAGGACTTTGTGTCCAGCTCTCACCATGGATTTACTCAAGAGACCAGCCCCCAAACACCTCCCCCTGCCAGAATAACCAAAACTAATCCTGTCTCATGAGTCCACAGAGGAAACACCCCCAGGGACACGAATCAGACACTACAAAAAATGATTATTTCCATTTTGCTTCAAGGAACCAAGATCCTGATGGGCCAACGCAGCACAAGGAGGAATTAACTCAGGTCCTTCCTCATTATTATTATACTGATGTTTGGTGCAGGTCCAGTCCAGCCTGACCCTTCCAAAGAGATTTCTACAGGTATTAAATCCCACTGGGCATCTCCTACCTCCCCCTTACACCACAGCAAAGCCACCAATCATAAGGTCCAGTTCTTATACAGGTCTTCATCTTGATCACAAGAAGTCACCTTATCTGGCATCTAAGCTTGAGCTGCTTGACCTTTTCTTTTCCCTCCTCCCCAAGTATTCCTCCCTTTTACATTCCTTCTAGTCATGCTCTAAACGTCCTTCTCAATAAATATTCAAAATGTAATTTTCCTGGCATGCTCCTGCAGACAGATGTGATGCTGTTTAGTTTATGTGGTCGCCAAGAGGCAACGGATCTTTAAATCCTGCAGTGAGGATTTGGGGGTTTGTGTATATTTGTATATATTTCTTTTTATCTTTATTATTTTCATTGAAGCAGTTTTAGGTCTCTTTTTCCAACCTGTAAGTGTCTCTCCCTTATTCCCTTTTGGAGAGGGGTTACTAGAAAGCATCTCTAGTGGCCAGCCCAGCCCTAACCCTTCACAGCAACTCCCTCTAACCCAACCCAACCACACCCCTTGCCCAGGAAGGTGGATATTTAACCCCTTCCCTTGGGTGTCAGCCCATGCCAGACCAGTCACCACCTTTCCAGACAGCCCCACTTGGCTGGGATGCTCCTCAGCACCCCCTGACAGGCACAAGGAGAGCCCTGCCTGGCTGCTGGGCAGCTCAGATCTGCTTTTTTGGGAGCTAACAAGACCCTGTCTTCCTCCTCAGCGAGCACAGCAGCTAATTAGAGCTTCTCCCCCTCCAGAGATCAGCCAGGCTTCAACATTCCCCTGGACTAAAACCCAAAAGCATCACTTGGCACTGAGAGAAGCAATAAAAACAGACCCTGACAGCTCTGCCAGGGCTGGGAGCTACTGGTAGCTTCAGGAAAAAAAACAGGTTTTGTGGCACATCAAGGATGACTTGTCCCTTGAAGGGTGAAACACAGGGGGAGAGGTTGCTTTGATACAGTTAAACCTCATCCCAAGCCTCTGAAGAGGGAAATTATCCATCCTTGAGAGCCCAGCTCCATTGGAGATGGAAACTCAGTGTCCTGCTACCCTCCAGTCCCAGTAAGATGTCACAGAGATGCTGGAAGGGGAAGGGAAGGAGTCATGAGAAGGAATCAGGGCTCCTGGCTTGGGGCACAGCAGTAGGGTAGAGGAATTGGGGCACAAGGGTAGGATCCTGAACCCAAATGTGAGCTGGATCATCTCTGCTGCCCACCTTGCTCTGGGTGTTGGCAATGCCCCAACCCTGGGTAAAGGGGGTCAAAGGAAGATTGGGGAGATCTGACCACTAGGTAGCTCAAGGAGCAGCCCAACAAAGCTCTTGACTCTTTCCACCTCCACTACTGCACAAACCTGTGGCTGCAGCTTCTCACCCACGCCTCATTTTCCCCTCTTTGAAACTCATAGTGTTGATTATAACTGGAGAAAGGTCCTGATGGACACAAAACAGGGTGATGAGTGATGCCAGCACTGGGGTCACAGAATCATAGAATCGTCAGGGTTGGAAGGGACCTCAAAGATCATCCAGTTCCAACCCCCTGCCATGGGCAGGGACACCTCCCACTACAGCAGTTGCTCACAGCCCCAGCCAGCCTGGCCTTCCAAATGTCCAGGGATGGGGCTTCCAGCACCTCTCTGGCCAACCTGGGCCAGTGTCTCCCCCCCCTCCTGGGCAAGAACTTCTTCCTAACCTCTCATCTCAATCTCCCCACCTCTACTTTTGACCCATTCCCCCCAGTCCTACCACTACCCGACAGCCTCAAAAGTCCCTCCCCAGCTTTCTTGTAGCCCCTTCAGATCCTGGAAGGCCACAAGAAGGTCCCCTTGGAGCCTTCTCTTCTCCAGCCTGAACAACCCCAACTCTCTCAGTCTGTCCTCATAGGAGAGGTGCTCCAGCCTCTGATCATCAACACGCTCCCATCACAACTCTGCTCTGTTCAGGACCCCCAGCTGATGATGATGCTACAGGAGGAAGAAGCCCTCAATGCTTTCGTGCTCCTAGCTCTATCCTTCCAACACCAAACTCAGCAACATCCCCCCAACATACCTTCATCTTTTACATGTTCTTCATCCTTTTGCTCTTCTCCACCTCAAATCAGTCACCACAAGATCCAACAGGGGATCCACCACCAAGAGAGAGCTCAGCAACCTGCCTCCAACAAGAACTCTCTCCTAACTCACTGCTCAGCTCCTGGTTGATCTAGTCCTGGCCTCACTCATCACCCCAACCACAATCGCCTGGGAGCAGTNAAGGAATCAGGGCTCCTGGCTTGGGGCACAGCAGTAGGGTAGAGGAATTGGGGCACAAGGGGAGGATCCTGAACCCAAATGTGAGCTGGATCATCTCTTCTCTGCTGCCCACCTTGCTCTGGGTGTTGGCAATGCCCCAACCCTGGGTAAAGGGGGTCAAAGGAAGATTGGGGAGATCTGACCACTAGGTAGCTCAAGGAGCAGCCCAACAAAGCTCTTGACTCTTTCCACCTCCACTACTGCACAAACCTGTGGCTGCAGCTTCTCACCCACGCCTCATTTTCCCCTCTTTGAAACTCATAGTGTTGATTATAACTGGAGAAAGGTCCTGATGGACACAAAACAGGGTGATGAGTGATGCCAGCACTGGGGTCACAGAATCATAGAATCGTCAGGGTTGGAAGGGACCTCAAAGATCATCCAGTTCCAACCCCCTGCCATGGGCAGGGACACCTCCCACTACAGCAGTTGCTCACAGCCCCAGCCAGCCTGGCCTTCCAAATGTCCAGGGATGGGGCTTCCAGCACCTCTCTGGCCAACCTGGGCCAGTGTCNGGACATATGTGGCTTCGTTCCTTGTTCAGTCACATCTGACATGAGTATTTGCTCCTCACTCGTTAGGAACACAAGGAAAACAAGCAACACATTGACCTTGGTCAAATAAAAACCAGCCCAGTTTTTCCCCAAGAAGGGAAGGTATCAGCATCCTGGTACCTTTTATATTCACTTTGTAATGATAATACACTAATGACATACAAATTTATGCCATCTCAGGACTCATTATTCTTGAGCTCAGTTAAAGTGTAAATTTACACCCCCGTCACCACAAGTTGCATGGGGCTGGTGGAGCCCCTGGCAGAATTTAAGCCAATTTATGGGCTGTTGGGGTTTTGGGCTGCCTGTAAAACTCCTCAGGGGGCTGCTGGAGCTCCATGGGGTTGGAGTTCAGCAGATCCCTAAGAGAGAGGCTCACATGATGTGATGGATGAAGCAATGATGTTATCTGGCAGCTCCTCTTCTCCTTAATGACACGGGAATCCTCACACCAGCTTTGAGAGTCCTCCTCCACCTCACACATCAAATCCAGGTGGGCACACATTGCTCTTCCCTCCCTCAGCATCAACCTCCTGAACCTTGATCCTAGGGCAGGCTGTGTTGTCCTAAATTACAACATGGGAGGAGTTGGAAGGGACCTCTGGAGATCATCTCATCCAACCCCACCTGTTAAAGTGGGGTCACCCAGGATCACATCCAGGAGGGTTCTGAATATCTCCAGAGAAGATATTCCACATCAGGAGGCACTTAGAAGGTGTCCTACTCAAGTTTCCTTGGTCCTTGGTCACTTCTGAGGTGTCAAAGGAACTGGCTTTATTGGGATAACTACTGAGAGCTGCTCCTCTTAACCCCTAGAGATAAAGATATTTTTGGAGCACAAGTTTAACACAAGCTCTCTGGTCCCAGGTAATAAATTGAATAATATATTTCCCATGCAGAAGTTCAATTTTCATAACCAGCATTTGCATTTTCCTTATCTCTATTGATGTTGTTTTCATACACTCCCACAACCCTCCTGCCATCCAGGTTTGGATTCAGAGCTCAGCTTTAACCCTGGTTTCATCATTACCTTCATAGGGTTTCCTCCCTGAATAGGTAGCCCAAGGGCATCACTTTCCAAGAGCTCCATCCAAAAATGCTGAACAGTTAAACCCTGCCTCCAGCTCACACCAGGACATGTTGGGGTTGTTCAGGCTGGAGAAGAGAAGACTCCCAGGGGACCTTCTTTTGGCCTCCCAGGATCTGCAGGGGGCTACAAGAAAGCTAGGGAGGGACTTTTTAGGCTGTTGGGTAGGGGTAGGATGGGGGGAAATGGGTCAAAACTAGAGGGGGGGAGATTCAGATGAGACGTTAGGAAGAAGTTCTTCATGATGAGGGGGGGGAGACACTGGCACAGGTTGCCCAGAGAGGTGCTGGAAGCCCCATCCCTGGACATTTGGAAGGCCAGGCTGGATGGGGCTGTGAGTAACTGCTGTAGTGGGAGGTGTCCCTGCCCATGGCAGGGGGTTGGAACGGGATGATCTTTGAGGTCCCTTCCAACCCTGATGATTCTATGATTCTATGTTCCTGTGCACATCCCAATGAACTGTCTCAATCTGCCAAGTGGCTCCCACCCTTAAAGTGGAGCCAGTTGCTTTCATGCAGATGTAAACCCATTTTGGACCTCCAAGATCTTCCTCCTGTTGCCTTTTCAGGACATTGGTCTCTTGTAAATCCTGTGTCACACCTGCCAGCCCCATGGATACGTCTTAGACACCATCTCAAATGGGACTTGGCAGCTATTTGTAGGCAATTGAATCCCACCTGAGATCTGCAGGATAAGGGAGCTGAAGCATGTGCTGTAAAAGGAGGATGGTTTGGGGGTAAGGGAGGCTTTATCAGGGCTCTGTCCCAAATCCATAGCACAAAGCAAGGAGGAGAATTCTCCCCCTGAGGCCAAGGATCAGCTGCTTACACCAGACTGTGCACTCAGCAAAGATGTGGATCTGAGCAGCTCCTTCCTCAGAGCGACAGGCAAATCCCAGCAGGAGGTGGTGCTGGCTCTGCCACTCTTTGATCACCCTTTCCTAATGGCTTCCCTCCCCTTGGGTTGTCTTTGGCTGCCTTTGATGTGAGTGGAAAGGATGGATGCAAGACTCTGGTGATGCTCAGATACAGATGGAGTCACTGCCCTGGGCACTGAAACATGATGGGAAAGGACATGAAGAAGCCACTTGCTCACCTTCTGCTTCAAGGCTTTGTTAGTTCTAAATCATCCTGATAATGTTTAATATTCCTGATAATGTTTAATATTCCTGATAGTGTTTTTCTAACCTCCTTCCCCCAGGGGTGGAAGCCCTTCCCCAAAATCCCTTCATGTTTTGAACCACCCTCCCCATCTGGAGGCTTTTCCTAATATTTAAATAAAACTCCCCTGTTGGAGCATAAACCTACAATTTCTACCCTTTTCCCTTTGGATATGGCTAGAGTTTATTCCCTTCATTTTTACAGCTACCCATTGACTTCTTGAAGACAACAACGTCCTCTCATCTCTCTCCCCCAACACTGAACGAGTCCATTTCTTCTATATAGCAATAGATCTGCCACTCAGCTCTGAAAAACTGCCCTTCATCAGACCCAGCCTCATTCCCAGGACCTTTCCTTGTCTTCATCACTCCTTAAATATCTTTTTCTTGACCACTCTAACCTTGTGAATCCCCAGGAGGCTCAACGCCCATCTCCAGGGACATGCAGTAGGAGAACAACAAGATAAACATCATTCAGAGGCTTTAAACACCAAATATTCTTTATTCCAGCTGTCACAAGCTGTCTCACTGAAAAAGTAATTCCATAAATCCAGGATGGTTGGACTCGAGGTTTTCCTCAGGTCCAGCTGCCTCTATCTGCATCCACCCTATGAGCAATTGGCCTTGGGTGGCCCAAAATATGGGTATTGTTTGTTTTGGGTCCGTGCCCTGGGATGGGGATGCAAAAGGATGTTGGAGGGTGTAAGTCTGCTCAGGGAGAATCATAGAATGGTTTGGGTTGGAAGGGACCTTCCAAGGTCATCTAGTCCAACCTCCCTACACCAGCAGGGACATCTCTACCTAGGGCAGGTTGCTCAGAGCTCCATCAAGCCTGACCTTGAATGTCTCCAGGGATGGGGCCTCCACCCCCTCTCTGGGCAGCCCATTCCAGTGATCAACCACCCTCATATTAAAGAACTTTTTCCTAATGTCCAACCTAAATCTCCCCTTTTCTAGCTTAAAACCATCACCCCTCATCCTATCGCTCCAAACCCTTGTGAGCAGAGACAGTGCAGGGAGGGAAAGACTATGGTGGGAAATAGTCCCTGCAATGAATTAGTCTCTAAATCATGTCTCAGGTCTGGACAGGCAGAGCTGAAGGTGCTAAAAACACAAGCAAGCAGTTAAGATATGAGGATAATCCTGCTTTTGGCACTGGAGCCCAACCCCTGGTCCTTTTCTTCTGCACTCTAGAAGAACCCTTTGGAAATGGAAAGATTTTACAGATCAACTCATCCCACTGTTTCCTTTTAACCTCCCTCCTGGGTTCCCACCCACACCCAAAGAAGATGCCCAGAGATGTGCCCAGGCCCCCTCTGAGTCCCCCCAAGGAATGTGAAGTTCTGGCTGAGTCCATCTCTTCTGCCCCCTTCCCAGTGTTGATCAGCTCACCCTCATTCAGCTTTCCCCACCGAGCCCCCATCCATTAGCTCGTTTAATTACAACCCTTCTAAATCAATGGGATTTCATTGATTTCCAAGGAGTCACTCTGGATTTACGTTGGTCAAACAGATGGGAGCCAGTTGGCAGCTTTGTTAAATGTCCTCCCCTCCAATCAATACTTCATAGATGAGAAGGATACCTGAAACTAAAGATAATTTCTCCAGGAGAGAAGATACCTCATGGCAACATGACTGGTTTGTTTCCTACAGACAATTTGCAGTCCTTTAAAATTATACTAATATAATATAATGTATAAAAACAAAGCAAATATCTCACGTGGAAGATGATCCAATAGTGCTCTTGGCCAACCTCTCTTTGGAGAGATAAATGGGTTTATAACATGGTTATTTTTAAAGGATTCATTCAGGTTCTAGAGGTGAAAGTTGTATTTCTAAAGAAATTTCAACTTCTTTAAGGAGGACATGGTCCTGGGCAACGTGCTTGAGGTGGCCCTGCTTGAGCAGGGGAGGTTGGACCAGGTGACCCCCAGAGGTCCCACCAGCTTCAACCATTCTGTGACCAGGTGACATCTCCCAGTACAAACCCAGAGAAGCAAAGAATTGCCATGTCATAAGATAGATCTTCATACTGCTGACAGCTCATGACTAAGTGTCAGTCTTAGAATCATAGAATGTTTGAGGCTGGAAGGGACCTCTAGAGCTCATCTGGTCCAACCTCCCTACACCAGCAGGGACATCTCTACCTAGGGCAGGCTGCTCAGAGCCCCAGCAACCTGACCTTGAAGGACTCCAGGGATGGGGCCTCCACCCCCTCTCTGGGCAGCCCATTCCACTCATCTATCACCCTCAGATTAAAGAACTTTTCTCTAATACCCAGTCTAAATCTATCCTATGGATGAGTCCCAACCCAGCAGAGTGTTTTTGGTGACCATTTTTAATTTAGATGCAATGGAAACAGGAGGTGACCTGAGCTACAACACTTGCAGACAAGTGAAAGGTTAACAGAAGGTGGTAGAAAAAAAAACCCAAACAGATTTCAAGCAAGTTTTTCAAATAAACACGACTTTAGATTGGCTCCAGCTCAACAGAAATGATGGAGGTGAATTCATTTTCCCCACCAAAACCACATCCCCATGGGAGTGGGGAGACACTGGCACAGGTTGCCCAGAGAGGTGGTGGAAGCCCCATCCCTGGACATTTGGAAGGCCAGGCTGGNAATGTATAAAAACAAAGCAAATATCTCACGTGGAAGATGATCCAATAGTGCTCTTGGCCAACCTCTCTTTGGAGAGATAAATGGGTTTATAACATGGTTATTTTTAAAGGATTCATTCAGGTTCTAGAGGTGAAAGTTGTATTTCTAAAGAAATTTCAACTTCTTTAAGGAGGACATGGTCCTGGGCAACGTGCTTGAGGTGGCCCTGCTTGAGCAGGGGAGGTTGGACCAGGTGACCCCCAGAGGTCCCACCAGCTTCAACCATTCTGTGACCAGGTGACATCTCCCAGTACAAACCCAGAGAAGCAAAGAATTGCCATGTCATAAGATAGATCTTCATACTGCTGCCAGCTCATGACTAAGTGTCAGTCTTAGAATCATAGAATGTTTGAGGCTGGAAGGGACCTCTAGAGCTCATCTGGTCCAACCTCCCTACACAAGCAGGGACATCTCTACCTAGGGCAGGCTGCTCAGAGCCCCAGCAAGCCTGACCTTGAAGGACTCCAGGGATGGGGCCTCCACCCCCTCTCTGGGCAGCCCCTTCCNCTCCAGAGCATCTCAAATGACATTAGACACTGATATCCAGACACTCCAACCCCAGCGTGTCTAAGCCAGGGAAAACAAGTGCTCAAAGACACAAATTTACACGGCCCTTTACCAGAACCACATTAATATTCAGCTGTTTATCCCCCCACTTATGCCTCAAATCGTTCCTTTCATACTCTCTGTAGAAATCCCTTTGTAGAAGAAGCCCAGCAATTATGTTAAGCTCTCTTCAAGTAATTCAAGCCTTTATCAGCCCAGCTCCAGTGTCTGCTTGTCTAGGATGTGCACTACCACATTAGGTTTGGATTTTATGAGCCTAACAAGCAACCTTCATAGAATCATAGAATCATCAGGGTTGGAAGGGACCTTAAAGATCATCCAGTTCCCACCCCCCTGCCATGGGCAGGGACACCTCCCACTACATAACATTGGTCCAAGCCCCATCCAGCCTGGCCTTCAAGATGTCCAGGGATGGGGCTTCCAGCACCTCTCTGGCCAACCTCTTCCATTTTTTATGGGGAGGAAGGTTGAATGATTAAAGCCATGAGGGTCATGTCTTAAAAAATATTCTCGTGGGTACCAGAGGGTTTCTCCTGTATTATTCCACCCATCTGGCTCATTCTGGTTGATTTTTTCATCTTCACGTGGTCTCTTGGTGCTCTGAACCTTTCTGGTGTGTGCCCCTGCAGGACCTGGTGGTTTTTGGCAGTCCTGTCCTGGTGTGTTTCTCATGGATGTGTCCAGATGAGCTTTGCATTTGTTTTCTCACCTTCACTGGGCTCCTGAGCCTGCACTGGTCCATGTGATGTCTTCAAACTGTGCCAGGAGGGATGGAGACAGGACATCTGGAGACTGGTATGACATCTTTCAGTGAAATTTTCATTTAGGGGACGTTCTTCTGCAAGGATAATTCTTTAATGCTTCTCTGCCACAGAGCTTGATACCTTAAAACATGGACACACACATCACCATCTAAGAGTCTACTGCTGCTGGGTCCTCCTGCCTTGCCTTGCAGTGAAGGTTGGTTGAATATCCAACCATATCATTGTGAAGGTGAGATCTCCCCAAACCAGCCCTTGAGTAGATGTCCTGTGCAGCCCAGAGAGGTTTTCCCCCAAAAGTTGTCTCTGTACAATGCAACGTGGTGGCCTCCACACCTCAGCAGCACTTGACAGCACTTTGGTGGGGTTTGGCTGGTTGGTGGGTTTAAAGGTGCCAATGGTATCTCTATGTGCTATGCAGGGGTTCTGCATGTGCTGATTTGGATTCAGGATGATTGTGAGGTCCAGAGAGCAGCTACTGGGATAGCAGGAGGGAGAAGGGGGACGGGGAGGGTGAAAATGGGTTGGTGACAGCTCAACACTAATGAGACTGAGTGAGAATAACCAAGAAATCAAAGTATCTGACTCCTGTTGTTATTTATTACATCACATCGAAGAGATCAATTCAGAGCATTTGTTGTACCCTGGGTGGTGCAGCCAAAGTTTGGTGGCCCCAAACTGTGCTCACACTGAGAGGTGTCACCTGCTGCCACCCTGCCTGCCTTTTAACTCCTGAACTCAGCTGAACAGCAGGATAATGAATTGCTGGGGAGGAGAAGTGGCTGCACACTGAGCACTTGTTTCATTTGCTTTCTCCAGCCTATGAATCCCAGTCTCCAGTGGCACTTTGCCCAGTTCGTTTGACTCCAGCAGCTGTTAAATGAATATGTGATCAGGAAGCACTTCCAATAAATGTAATTACTCCTCTGCTGGGGAGGCCAGTGGCAAATGCAGCCCAGTGACATTTTATATGAAAGAATAAAAAGGGAGAGAAGAAATTCAACGAAGAGATTTCCTCAAGAAATTCCAGCTTAACTTGATTTTCACAAGTTAAAGGAAAGCACCATTCAGATCCTAAGCTGGTGGAAATGAGGAGACAGCTCCTTTGGCCATGGAATTTGCTCCAGGGTGGTGTCTGGCACTTCCAAATGTCCCAGTTCCTGCTCTTCTCTGTCTCTTTTTCCACCATTTATCCTTATGGCTGCCCATATGGTGGAGTCCCCATCCCTGGAGGGGTTTCCAAGCCCTGGAGATGTGGTGCTGAGGGACAGGGGTTAGTGGTGACCTGGCAGGGATGGGTTAACAGTTGGACTCAATGATCTTGAAGGTCTCTTCAAACCAGGACAATTTCACGATTCATGTCTCCATGGTGTGTTGGTGGTGAGGTAGGTCCAGTTTCTTTGCACCCATCCAATTTCTCCCCTCACCCTGGAGGGAATGCAGAAATCAGGCAGTAAAAAAAAAGGCAGGAGGAAGATGGTGATTGCTACAAAACCAAATTAATCACAGAGAACATGCTGCTGGGAAGGAGGAAGGACTAAGGAGATGCTGCAAGGTCTCTGTCAGCACCAGCAAAGCATCTCTCAGACCCAGTTTGGCCACTGGAAGCAGCATGGAGACCTCAGCCCACTCCAGCTCCAGCCTCTCTCCCCAGTACTGACACCCCAGGAGGGGGTAACAAACCCCAGCAAGGTTTGGGGTCCTACCTGGAAGAGATTCTACATGTCCTCTACCCCCACCCCACCCACTGCCACCTTCCCACTCCTCCTCACAGCAATAGCAGCAGCATCTCTGCCCCTTTATTAGCAGAGATTTAGGAACAAGGTCTTGCCTCAAATCCCTTCCCACCTGACTTAACTTTCCAAGCAGTTGTGGTGGATGGATTGAGCCCCAGACTTCTCACTAGTTAAGCTGCTGGTTTCTTCTCCCAGAAACCCTCCAGCCCCTTCCTGACCCCCCCCAGCTGACAACAAAGCCCCAGGAACACCAATATTGAGCATGAGGAACAACTTGGTTCCTTAAAGCCTAGCAGGACACAAAAAGAAGCTGCAGGTGGTGGAGTCTCCATCTCTGGAGACATCCAAACCCACCTGGACACGTTCCTCTGCAACCTGCTTTAGGTGACCCTGCTCTGGCAGGGGGGTTGGATGAGATGATCTCCAGAGGTCCCTCTTTAGGTGACCCTGCTCTGGCAGGGGAGTTGGATGAGACGATCTCCAGAGGTCCCTTCCAACCCCTGGGATTCTGTGACTTTGCTTGACAAATCCATTCCAGGTGGATTTACAGCCCTGAAGTGATCCTCCTGCTATCTCCAGGGTGGTGTAGCTCCATCCCATGGATCCCACAGCAAAATCTACTGGGAGAACTGTAGGGTTTGTACAAGCAGGTAAAAAATTCTCCCATTCCCTGAGTCAGCTGCTTGGCTTCCCTCCCAGTTTGGATGTGCAGCTTTAGCTTGGGCACTGGTGCCCCCCAGTGCTCGCAGGGGAGAGAAGCAGAAAGCTCAGGAAGGAACATTAAAGACGGTTTCAATTTTTGTATTTAAAATCCAAATGTAATGTCCCTTGTTATGTAGGATCCAGGAATCCTCTGTGAGTGAAGAACCAAGGACACAAGAGTCCTGGGAATGGAGGCATCAAGTTTTCTCCCTGCTTGGTTTAGTGGTAACCATGAGCCCACAAAGAGCTGCTGCTTCTCACCTGCTCCTTCCTACCCCAGCACCTACAGAGCCAGGCAGGTGCAGGGAGAAGCTTCAAAGAGGAGCAAAGTGACTCTATGGCTGGGGTGTGTATGGGTAAGACATAAAGAAGAAGTTTCAGCACCAATATAGGACACTTGGCAGGAGCTGGACCTGTTGGAGAGGGTCCAAGGGAGGGCTACAAAGATGATAGGACAGGGGGCAATGGGTGCAAGCTGGACCAGAGGAGGTTCCACATCAATATGAGAAGAAACTTCTTCATGGTGAGGGTGACAGACACTGGAACAGGCTGCTCAGGGAGGTTGTGGAGTCTCCTTCTCTGAAGACATTCAAAACCCACCTGGATGTGTTCCTGTGTGACCTATCTAGGTGATCCTGCTCCAGCAGGTGGGTTGGACTAGATGATCAGCCCTTCCTGAAGTACCTGATGAATAGTCACATGATATTATGCATCTGCAGCAGGAGAGATTCCAGCAGGTACCATTTACCTCCTCTCCAAGGTCCTCCTTGGTCAGATTTAAAAATATCACTTTGTTAAAGTCTTTTGGGCCAGAAAGACTGAGGGGAAGAGGATTAATTTCCACTCGTGAGGAGCTCCTTCATTTCCTGCTGATGGGTTAGTGCTTCTTTCCAAGATGTTCTCCAGAAGGTCTTATCTTAGCAGAGATTTATTTGCAGCCAGCAAGGAGGCACCTGTAAAAGTCAACAGGCATGGAACAAATCATAGAGTGTCTGAGGCTGGAAGGGACCTCTAGAGCTCATCTGGTCCAACCTCCCTACACCAGCAGGGACATCTCTACCTAGGGCAGGCTGCTCAGAGCCCCATCAAACCTTGAAGGACTCCAGGGATGGGGCCTCCACCCTCTCTCTGGGCAGCCCATTCCACTGATCTGTCACCCTCATGTTAAAGAACTTTCTTCTAAAGCCTTTGAGCCACCTCACTGCTGAGGTTTGGACACGTGGTCAATCACTTTTAAAAGCAACCACCACTTGAGAGTGACCATTCAAGTGTCCCCACCTCCTGCCTGCCCCTGGTGTCTACCTGTCTAGGTAGGGTGCTCTAGATATGGTGTAGAAGTGGCCTGGTAGAGGTAGATCATGGTTGAACTCAGTGATCTCACAGGTCCTCTCCAAGCACAGCAGTTTGGTGATGGTGTGTAGAGGTTGCTCCAAGGGTGGCCTTGGGCACAAGAGCTGAACATCACGAGGGGGAAACATGTGAAGATGGAGCTGCTCCTGTTCTTCTGGCCTCTGTTTCCTCCCCAAACAGTTTTTACATGCAATTAGGTCACATTTGAAAGGCAGCAGACGTTGAGTTATTTTGTTGAAAATAAAAACATGTATTTCTATCACCTCAGGAGTTGTCCCAGGGCCCCTCTGATCCTCCCACCTCCTTTTATCAGCATCTTCAAAAGAGAAAGGGAGGTGTAATTGCTTTCTCCTCTCACCTTAGAACAAGAAAAGGGAAGGGCTGCTGCTCTCCTCTGGTGGCATCTTGAGAAGAAACACACTTTGAGCCATTGTTTATTTACAGAATAAAAATAACATCCAGAGTTCAGCAGAATAAGGCTCCCTCCTCCCTCCCTGCCATTGGTTTTAGCTCATCACCACCTCCTGCTCTGCCTCTTCCCTCCTTACAGGGGACCCCAACGTTGCTGTGGGTGAAAATGCAGCTCTCCCAGATCCACTTTACCCACAAGTGCCTTGATAGAGAATAAATCTCAAAGATTAGGCAAGATTTCTCTTTTTACACAGTGGAAGAACCCAGCCCTTTCTCCATCACGTGTTGCTTCTGTCACAGGTATCTTGGTATCATTCCTGGGGACCAGGGAGAAGAAAACTGGGAAGGAACCAGCAGCTCCACAAGGCTGGTTTCATCCAGGTTTGGGATTTTTAGCTGATTCTCTGGTTCCTGAGTCCTGCCCCTGAAAGCATCGCTCTCCCAAAGCATGTTCATCAACACCTGAACCCATCACAGTCAGATGGTGGGAAAGCTGAATTTGGTGCCACATCATTTCTGTAAAGCCCTAATGAACCAGTGTCTTCAGAGCCTTATCAAAGGTGGCTGAAATGAGCCCCAAAAAGGTCACAAGTTTGGTTTAGAAGGAACCTTTAAAGGTCATTTAGTTCCAACCCCCCTGCCATGGCACACACACCTCCCACTAGAGCAGGTTGCTCCAAGCCCCATCCAACCTGGTCTTGAGCACATCCAGGGATGGAGCATCTACAACCCCCCTGGGCAGCCTGTGCCAGGGTCTCACCACCCTCAGAGTGAAGAATTTCCTTCTCATTTCCAGTCTAAATCTCCCCTCTTCCAGTTTGAACCCATCACCCCTCAGCCTATCACTACAAGCCCTTGTAAAAAGTCCCTCCCCAGCTTTCTTGTAGGTCCCCTCTGACATATTTCTAAATATATTTATATTGTTAGACTGATGAATTAGTCACTTTTCAGTGTGCAGAGGACTAAATAAAAATCCTACCTAATCCAGGTGCACCCAGGGAACTGCCTCCAGGAAAATCATCCTGAGTTCTCACTGATATTTCCTCCTGGAAGAGCCCACGTGCAATCCAGGATGCCCTGGACACCATCTGAAATCACTCTGATCTTGTTAAAGAGAAGAACTGAGCATATTTTTCAAATATTTTCAACACCACCACCTGAAACATTAAAGATCTGTACAAAAAGGACCCTTCTTTCCAATATAATTGGCTGTTTCAGAGCTCTAAATGAAGGCAAGCATTATAAAAAGCCATTTATTAGGTCTATGTACATATATACATCCACAGGCAAAATGATTTTATACACATTTACACAGGTTCAATTATTAATACAGTGCAAAAAAGGTCTAAAAAGGTACCAGCCCACCTTCTACCCACTGAAGAGGTCTTTGGGAGAAAGAAAAAAACCTCAAAAAGCTACAAAAAAAAAAAGATCAGCTTCATAAAGTGACTAAGCAGGAGAAAAAAAACTTTAATGAGATTTATTCTTTGCCAATTTTCTTGTGCTGGTTTTATTCAATGTTAAAGCAGAGAGATCAATGTCAACTGTTCTGCTCCTCTTGCTGTGTCTCCAGAAGTTGAACTGTATAAATACCACAGAGAGCAGCCATTTGAAATAGTAACATGAAAAGAAATAAAGATTAGGAACCTATTAACACAGAGAAAATTAATAAAATAGGTGGAGCTACACATGTTCTGCCTCATCCCTGAATCATCATCCTGGTGCACAGAATTTAATGCATATTATTAATTAATCCACATTGACTCCTTAATATGGTTTATACCTATTAGAGGGAGAAAAATAAGAAAAAAAAAAGGTTGCAAAGGGATTAAGACTAATTATTGAGGGGGAAAGATCTGGTTGTGTCCATCTAATCCACAAAACCAAAGAGAATTCCAGCATGGTGGGGTTGGAAGGGACCTCTGGGGATCATCTCCTCCAACCCTCCTTCTCCAGCAGGTCACCCAGGGTTGTGTCCAGGTGGATTTGGAACCTCTCCAGAGCAGGAGACTCCACAACCTCTCTGGGCAGCTCCAACACCCTCACAGGAAAGTTTTCCTCATGTTTTTCTTTACGTTCCTATGACTTCATTATGTTGCTGTTCCAGTAAATGGGTTAAGATGGGATGGAAAAGAGATATCTACATTTTACTGCTCTTAAAAGCTCTGGCATCAAGTCTTCTGATGTCCTACAAAGTGTCTGGGTTGCAGTGGGCTCCCTATTGATGCCATTGTTGCAGTCACCTGCATCAAAGTGCTTCCAAGGCAGAGCACCTCCTGTTCCTGGCTCTAGGACTCCACCAATACTCCTGTTTGCATCATGAGATTCCAAGAAAACTCCCTTGAGATGCCAGAAAGGAATTTTGTGAAGTGTTTCTGCAACTCTGCATCGTGTTAATCTCTTTGCAACCACCAGAGTATGTGAGAGGAAAAGGAATCTTTGGTGAGAGATGCTGGGGGAAGAAATGGAGCGACCAGAAAACAGTTTCCTACAAAAATAAAATGAAATAAAATCAAATCTAGGACTATATTTCCACAATAACACACTGACAGTTCTCTACATCACCTGGTTGAGTCTCTACAGCCCTCCAAGGGCAGCTGCACCACAATGTTATGCATTTTTTTTTAAGTGACAGCCTAAATAATTCATCTCTATGTCCTAAAATGCCCATCTGCACCTCAATCCATGATGGACAAGAACAGCCCGTGCAGCAGAGGGGGAGAATTTCCTAAGTGCTCTATTCCAAAGTGCACGCTCATAAATTCATCTGGGGATAGGAACACCATTAACTAAAGGGCTTTGATATAATAAAGAGAACCTGCTCTTGCTTTCCATCATTGGGAATGTGTTTCTACTCACCAGTCAAAAAAATATAAAGGTGAGGAAATCAGTGGCCTGTTTAAGTAGACTTGGAGGATTTATCATCCACACAGACCAAGCAAACATGGAATTACCCTTCTGGAGAGTGACCTTAAGCAAGGAAATGAAGGCCACTTGAGCTGAAAGATCACTTCTGTTCACTTTTATGCTGCTCCAAGTGTATCTGCAATTAACCAGTCAGCTCATATTTCACTGCAATGAGCTGTTTAGCCAGGAGATAGAGCCCTTGTGGGTTTGAGGAGAGCCCCAGTCTTTTCCTTTCCCTCAAAACCCAGAAAAATTACCCTGAAGCTCACCCTGATCATTCCTCCAACTGATGTGAAACTCACCTAATTCCTGTCCTTACACTGACCAAGAATCTCAACACTTAAATTCTATGGATAAAAATGTTACCCACCACTTTACCTTCAGTTTACACAATTTTAGTGTTTTTTGGAGGCACTGGCAGGGGGAGAGGTTGACCTGCTAAATTTTTACAGAGCTGCTGAGATGGTTAATGAAGGAGTTAACCAAGCCTGGTTATGGTGAGGAGAACCTCCATCTGCTGAGGACACCTGACAAGATCTACCATGGGAAGTGCAGCCACATTCCTGTTTGTTTGACACCACGACAGCACCCTCCTTATCTTGAGTGGCTTTGACATCTCCTCCTTGTGAAAACTTGTCACAAAGCTTTAAAAATAGCCCCGAGCTATTTTTGGCCAGTTTAATTAACAAAAAAAAAGACTTGTAAAAATAAGGTAGCAAAGCCCAAGTCTTCTTCATACTCCACAGTCTGGTTGTTTCTCCACGAGTTGCCTGGTGAGGATCTGAGAGGAGGAGAGAGCTGCCACTCCTATGTGGAAGGCTATTTGCCAGGGGTTCCGTAACCCATACAAGTACATGTTGCACAAGCACACTGAGAAGAAGAGCAGGAATGTCTTCACCTTCCTTGCTGAGCTGTAGAAGAGGTACAAGTAACACTAAAAAGAACAGAGAGACAGTGTTAGCATTGAACTAGGTACCTACAGGCAAGAGACAGAGCTGGGAGCTGCTGGGACATTCAGAGAATCCCAGTGTGGTAAGATCTCCAGAGTCCCTTCCAACCATCTCATCCAACCCCCCTGCTCCCGCAGCTCACCCAGAGCAGGGGGACCAGGATGGTCTCAAGGTGGGTTTGGAATCTCTCCAGAGAAGGAGACTCCACAACCTCTCTGGGCAGCCTGGGCCAGGCTCCAACACCCTCACCCCAAACAACTTTCTCCTCCTGGGTTCCAGTTGGTGCCCGGTGCCCCTTGGCCTGTCCCTGGGCACCACTGACCAGAGTCTGGCCCCAGCCTCTTGCCCCCACCCTTTAGCTCTTGACCAAATCCCCTCTGAGGCTTCTCTTCTCCAGCTCAACAGCCCCAGGGCTCTCAGCCTCTCCTTGGGAAGAAAATCCACACTGCCTGGATGTGCCACCATTGCAGCAATCACCAGGAAGCTCAAAGCTTCCTCTGTTGAGAGGTCCTCCAAGAACAGCCAGAATGGTGGCCTCAACCCAAACCCTACTGAGTCAACAGACACCAAAAGAAGCCTGACAGCACAACTGGTGTCCCTCCTGCCTGTCTCAGCCTGGATTAAAAGAAGAGTAAAAGCTGAGCCAGCTTTCAAAAACCACCTACAGCTTTTGCAAGACAAAGGCTCAGAAGCAGGAGAACAGAAAACTCCAATCTGCTTCCTCTATATTTTCCTCAGGAGAAGTGAAGGATCTAGTGGGAGGTGTCCCTGCCCATGGGATGATCTTTGAGGTCCCTTCCAACCCTGACAATTCTATGACTTCATTCTCCAGACTAGACTTGACTTGGTAGGAAGAGCATCAAACCTGTTAACAGGCTTAGCAGGGGTTTGGGGCTCTTCATGTTAAATTCAGGAGGAGGTGGAACCCTTTTTGCTAAGCTCCTGTGAGGAGCAACAACCCTTCCAGGAGGGAACTAAAACCCCACAAAATGCTGACAGAAGAGTTTCTTTTTTAACCCAGGCAGTAACACTTAAGGTCACCATCTCCCACTGTGCTGATGACAGGAGCAGAGATCACCATGTAGAAAGCACTTCACATGTGAGCTCAAATGATGCCCAAGCATTTTGTGAAGATGATCCAAAGAGAGAACTCATCTTTATTTAGCTCCTCTCACTTCAGGTAGCAACTAGGAAAAAAAAGCAGGTGAGAGCTTTTCTTTGGGAGGAATGATTTGCATCAAATATTTAATCCAAATTAATATCTCCATCTTAAAGCTCTGCTGTGAGAAGGCTGCAAGACACTAAATTTTATCTCTTATAGGATGAGAAATATCCTTGCTGGAGTTTTAAACACCATAAATAAATAGAAGCTTTCACACTTTAGGTCTGAAGACTTTAACTCTGAAGATTAACCATTCAGAGTTTAGATCTGAAGACTAATCAAGGGTTTAGTCCTTTGGGAACCAACTGTCCTTGGGGCAGCACTTACTTATCAAGCTCAGCCCCATCTGGAGTGTCAGAAGATGAAAGCACTGAAAAAAAATCTCCCAACTGTGGTTTTCCAAGGGTCAAATTGTGCCTTTCACTTGTATTTGTGCCACATCTCTGGAATACTTCAGTGTAAGTAGGATGCTAAACCCCAAATTTCCTCTGCTTAGCTGAAAATGGGTTTGTCTTGTATATTATAATATAAAAAATAAATCAGGAAGTGTCAGGTTGGCTTACCTGGAAAATACAGGCTAGGAAAGGTAGGAAAAAAGCAATCACATTTCCAATTCCTTCATGGTCCTCCTGTTGGGATGAAAAGAGAGAACCAACTACATCAGCACCAGTTTTTAGCAAGCCCTGCCTGATATTTTAGAAGGCTGCATTTCATCAAGTACCTCTCAAGCTGGTGCATGTTGATTGACTGTAACAGAGCTCAACAGCAAGAGGAATATCACTGATGATACCAAGAAGGTGACAATTCCTGCTAAATAAAACTGTGCCTCCAAATCAGGACAGGGTGAGGGTTTTTTTCCTCTTTAGAAGTTGTTTGGTTTCATGTTTGTTTAAAAAATAATTACACAAAAGCAGAGAAGAGTAGGGAAAAAAATACAAATTCAGCCAGCTTGGGGAGACTAAAATATTTCCCCAAATTTTAGTCTCCCTAGAAAATAAAATCAGTGTGCTGTGATTTAGAATAAAATGTGAGGTCAAGCAGGAGAGGGATCAATTGTACACTCCCTGCACAGACAAAATATGTCTTCTGGAGAGATGGTTGCTCTATGAAGAAGAAGAAGAGCCACCCTTCATGTGGGACAGGTTTTAATGCCCCCAGGCTTACCTGAAATGAATGTTCTGCCAGGTGAACTCCTCGGATGAGGTTCAAAGCTCCACACATGATGTTGAGCACGAGGGAGAGGATCCCCAAGGGAGTCACACGTTGCATTCTGTAGGTAGGGACTTCAACAAGTGAGAAAAAAAAAAGACATTAGGGAAAGTTTGCACTATTATTTTCAAGCATAGAATGACTCCAATGAGCTTATGTGGGTTTGAAGTGTTTTTAAAGCCAGTTGTGAATAAAACCCCTTTTTTCCTGCATTGCACTGTTTAGTTCTGCAGATATGCAGGAATCAGCAAGACCTCTGCAGTAATTTTTTTATCAGATTAATCCTAAATAGCTCAAGAACAAATTCTGGTGCTTAATGTCTAACACAGAACTGCCTGGATTGGAAAAGACCTTTAAGATCATCAAGTCCAACCATTAACCTGACACTGACAAGTCCTTGACTAAACCATCTCCCCAAGCACTATGTCTACACCACTCAAACCCCTCCAGGGATGGGGACTCCACCACTGCTCTGGGCAACTCATTCCAATGCCTGACAACCCCTTCAGTAAAGAACTTCTTCCTAATATCCAACCTCAACCTCCCCTGGGGCAACTTGAGGCTGGTTCCTCTTGTCCTGTCCCTTGTTCCTTAGGAGAAGAGCCCGACCCCACCTGGCTCCAACCTCCTCTCAGGGAGTTGTGCAGAGCCAGAAGGTCTCCCCTGAGCCTCCTTTGCTCCAGGCTCAACCCCCCCAGCTCCCTCAGCTGCTCCTCACCACACTCCTGCTCTACACCCTTCCCCAGCTCCGTTGCCCTTCTCTGGCCACGCTCCAGCCCCTCAAGGTCCTTCTGGGAGTGAGGGGCCCCAAAATTGACCCCAGGATTTGAGGTTGGGCCTCCCCAGTGCCCAGTCCAGGGGGACAATCCCTGCCCTGCTCCTGCTGGCCACACCAGTGCTGACACAAGCCAGGATGCTGGTGGCTTCTTGGCCACGTGGGCACACTGCTGGCTCATCTTCAGTTGGCTGTCAATCCACACCCCCAGGTCCCTCTCCACCAAGCAGGTTTCCAGCCACTCCTCCCCAAGCCTGGAGCTGCTGGGGGTTGGTGTGGCTTGTGTTTCATGGTGCATGTAGATGTTTTCCAACTGCTTCTCTCAGCAGATCCTCAGTACTCTTCCCAGGTCAGCAGAAAAGCTAGAGGAGCACCCCAAGGAACTCAGATTTCTGACACCCATAAAAGCAAGCTGGTGATTCATCTCTTCCTCAACTGGTAAACGTGTCTTGCTCCCCATTAACAGTTTGAGGGTTCCAGCCTCATCTACAGCAAGTTGGTTTCACCCCATAGTTTCCATGAGGCACTTGGTGCCCCAATCAAGCTGTTGCCAGAACACAAGTGTAGGAGCCAAAGGCTTTGATGCCCAGCTGCTGGAAGAGTTGACAGGATGATAGTGCCCAGTCACAGGAGAGAAATATTTGTCATAGAAGTGCAGATCTTACCTCTGGGACTCTCAAGAGGGACAAAACATGGTCAAATCTTTACCCTGAGGGTGGTGAGACACTGGCACAGGTTGCCCAGGGGGGTTGTGGATGCTCCATCCCTGGAGGTGTTCAAGGCCAGGCTGGATGGGGCTCTGAGCAACCTGCTCTAGTGGGAGGTGTCCCTGTCATGGCAGGGGGGTTAAACTAGATGATCTTTGAGATCCCTTCCAACCCAAACCATTCTAGGATTCTGTGATATCTGGGGCCTAGAAATTAAACTGGATGCCACAGTTTGGGATCTCTGACCCACATTTTACAGCACATTCCCATTCCCTTCATCCCAACCTGCCCACAGCTCACAGGCAGGGAATTATCTGTCTCCTTCCCCACCTTCTCCACTGGTACTTCACACCCACACCCCCAATACCATTTCTTCAGGGTGATCTAATTGATATATACCTAATTAAGGTCAAAGCAATTATAAATCTAGATTTAACTGTGGGATCTCCTGCTCCTAATTCCAGGTTTTGGTTGTCCAAGAGCCCACCTATTTTTTTTTTTCCCCTAGCTACACTTGCTACCCAACACTAGACACCACACCTAGATACTCACCTACATCTCATCCCTGCCTTCAGATCACCACAAGTAGAACACTGTCAGCATAACAAGAAGGCTGGAGGGATGGGAGGTCACCCAGAAAGATCCTGACAGGCTTGAGAAATGAACCTGTGCTAACCTCATGAAGTTCAACAAGGCCAAGTGCAAGATCTTGCACCTAGGTTGGGCAATCCCAAGCACAAACACAGATTGGGTGGAGTATGGATTGAGAGTAGACCTGAGGAGAAATCCTTGGGGGTGCTGGGTGATGAAAAGCTCAAGATGAGCCAGCAATGGGCCAGTGCAGCCCAGAAACTGTGTGCTGGGCTGCATCAAGAGAAGTGTGGCCAGCAGGTCAAGGGAGATGATTCTCCCCCTCTACTCAGCTCTGGTGAGACCCCACCTGGAGCTCTGCAAACAGCTCTGGAGTCCTCAGCACAAGAAGGACGTGGACCTGTTGGAAGGCTACAAGATGACCAGAGGGCTGGAATCCCTCTGCTGTGGGAAAAGCCTGAGAGAGTTGGAGTTGTTCAGCCTGGAGAAGTGAAGGCTCTGGGGAGACCTTACTGCAGCCTTCCAGTACCTGAAGGGGGCTACAAGAGAGCTGGGGGGGGACTTTTTATGAGGGCTTGTAGTGATAGGATGAGGGGTGATGGTTTTAAACTGGAAGAAGGGAGATTTAGATTAGATGGAAAGAAGAAATTCTTCACTCAGGGTGGTGAGACACTGGCACAGGTTGTCCAGGGAAGTTGTGGATGCTCCATCCCTGGAGGTGTTCAAGGGCAGGTTGGATGGGGCTTGGAGCAACCTGGTCTAGTTGCAGATGTCCAGATGACTTTGAAAGGTCCCTTCCAACCCAAACCCTTCTTTGATTCAAATTTGCAGCTCAGATACCAAACCCAGATCCTCCTCTGCACCAACATCCACAAGACAGGGGAGAAAAAATGAATGAGGCCTCAAGGAATCTCCCCAGCTCTCAGGATCTGCCTCCTGTGCAGACAGAGCCAGCTCCTGTCTGCTGCAGCTAATCCAAGCAATGCTGCAGAGATCATCTCTGGCTTCATTTCAGTGATGGATGAAACATCCTAACAGCTTAAACCCTGCAGTGCTGCTTGGTTTAGGAGAGGAAAGCACTTGTGTCTTCTTCAGAGGAGAACACTCGTGTCTCCAAGAGAGATTTTGATAGATGGATGCAAAAGAAATGTGCTGCCAAATAAATATAGGGATATAAAGTGCCTGTTAGAAGTGTTTGTGTAATTAATTAGCCTGGCATCCACTTGGAGCTCCATAATTTCATCTCCAAAGCAACTGCAAAAGGAACTACATTAATTCCATTTCATATGTGTCACATTATGTGCTATTACTGGATATTCTTGTCATATGCATGTAAATAAATGGGGCAAGGAACCCTCTCCTTCACAGGCAAGTTGGTTTTTGCTATGTAGTGAGATTTAAAGGCCAAGAACAGAAGCTGAACCCCCAGGTTTGTTCATTCACTGACTGAGGACTCTGTTTCCTATTATTTTTGATAAATTAAATCATTTTGCAGTCATGTATCTCTTTCTCAGGGAAGTTTTCTAATAAGGACTCCTGTGTCTTCTTCCTTGCTTTCTAAAGGTTGAGTTCAGAGGCATTCAGTGTCTCTGAAGTAAAGAAAAATTACCAAGCACAAGCATCAATCCTTTGTATAGGATCTTGCAAACTACACGTGTCAAGTTTCAAGCCTCCAGGGAAGGGCTCTTCAGCCTGGAGAAGAGTCTGGAGAGACCTTCTTGTGACCTTTCAGGGCTTAAAGGGGCCTGGAAGAAAGATGAGGACAATCTTTTAGGCAGAACCTGTTGCAACAGGACAAGGGGGGATGGTTTGAAACTAAAAGAGGGAGACTTAGACTAGAAAGAAGGAAGAAATTCTTCACTGTGAGGGTGGTGAGAGCCTGGCTCAGGTTGTCCAGAGAGATGGTAGATGCCTCATCCCTGGAAATATTCCAGGATAGGTGGGACAGGGCTCTGAGCAACCTGCTCTAGCTGCAGATGTCCCTGCTCAGTGCAGAGGGGTTGGACTAAATGAGCTTTAAAGGTCTCTTCCAACCCAAACCATTCTATGATTCCAAGTCTCAATACAGGCTGAAAATCACAGTATGAAATATTATGTAAAAGTCATTTTTTTGTGTGTCCTGGAGGATAAAAGGACTTGCTGCCACAGACCCAGTGGAGATCACACATCTAGTTGCTCAGGCTCTGTGAAAACTGCTCTGTAAATTGTCTGCTGTGGAGCTTTCTTTCTGCTGCATCATCCTGAGCTTTCAGCTGCCAACTGGAATGGCCCAGAAGAAATGAGATGGGGAAAAATTGCTGGGGAAAAAAATTATTGCACTTCCCTGCCTGAGTCCAATCATAGTTTTATAAGCAGAGTTTCATACTGGAATTGCTTGGTACATTAAATAAGGGGAAAAGAGAGTACAAGCACAGAGTCCAAGGCAGCAGAATTTTGCCCAAGCAGGATTAAATCCTGATTAGGATTCAAATTAATTTGACTCTGAGGAGAAAACTCGTGTGATTTTAGAGTACAAGAACTACACAGAAGGTGTTTGGGGGACTGTGGCTTATCCAACACCCAGAAAAACACATCTACAGGTCTGAACACGTACAGAATGATCCTGTGAAAACTCCCACACAAGGAAGACACTGAAAGTTCTGCCTAAAAAAAGGTTTTCTGAGCAGAGACCTCTGATTGTTGAAGCCATAAGTGCCTCCATCCTCTCTCTTCAAAGCACAGCACAACAAGGGCTTGACAATGAGGCAGAGACTCAAAGCTCCAGCTCAAGACAGCACCAGGAGAGACAAATGGATGAAATCACTCAATGGTTCCAAAATAAGAGCAGACAAAAGACAGATGGGAGGTATCTTCAAAAAACACCTCCAAAAGGACTCTCTGAAGGACTACAAAAGACTGAGAACATTTGTCAGGGGGAGCTGCATAATTTAACAGAGGAAGAGCACAAGTTGTTCTACTTGAGAGCTGCTTCTGAGGTGATAACTCTTCCTCTCCACACAAAGCTACTTACACCTCACATCTCTGCTGTACACACCCCCCACTGACCATCCTCTGGGGCTTTGAGACACAAGATGAGGCTTCTGCAACAACAGCTGAGCTTGTGGAGATGTTTGTTCTGGGTTGAGCTACAACAGAACTAATTCTGTTCAGTGATTTTACTGCCCAGCTCAGTCTCTTCCAAGTAATTGCCCTTTCTGAAGTTAACAGCAGATTTTCACAGTCTCTGCTCCCTGTTTAGAGTTACTGCCAAGGGTTGGGGTGTGCAGAAAGGCTCCTGCTTAGACTTGCTCCTGAGCAGGGTCATGGTGAAATCTTGTGAACCATGTTGGGGGTGCAGGAAGTAAAAGGCTGCACCTGCAGGGAGGAGACAAGAGGACAGAGGACCCTAAACTGAGCAGTGGGGGATTCCATCCATCCCATGTATGTCATGTTCAAGATAAAGCTGAGGGACCATGAGGATCAAGCCTCTTCAACAACCAACATCCAAGGAGGACCCTGTTTATTCTGCCTTTGATTCCCTTCTGTGCAATTCCTGAACCCAGCTCCTGAATCTGGTTCCCATCTACCTGAGTCCAGTCTGGGACTTCCCCAGTGCCTGTTCCACAGCATCAGTGATGGTTAATTGTCATCACAGGGGTTGGGTTTGATATTGGTTGTGTATATTTCTATATATTTCATTTTATTATGACTATTTTCATTAGAGCTATTCTAGTTTTCTTTTCCAACCCAGAAGTCTCTCTCCCTTATTCCTTTTCTCTTCCCTTTGGGAAGAGAGAGGGGTTAATAGAGAGCATCTGTCACTTATTTAGTGGCCAGCCCAGCCCTAACCCTTGAGAATGTTGGTCAAGGATACAATGCTAGTGGCTTTCTAGCAAGAGCTGGGCTGGGTTTAGTTGAAGGAAGGAACAAAGAGAAGAAAAGAACTAAAAAAAAAAAGAGGAAAGAAAAAAAAAAGGTAATTTTCCCATCTACACTAACAAGGACAAAACTGCCCTGACTTTTCAAGCTCCTCTCACACTAAGATGAAGAGCCAGGGGACATGATCACACAGCTCAGAAGAAGATAAGAACAGTTACAACCACGTAGAGAGACTGATGCTTTGATCAATCACCTGATTGATCTACCCTCATTGCAGAACACAGACAATTAAACCCCACTCTCCTGCAATCAGAGGGCTCCAAGGTATTGCTCAAGAAGCCTCCTCTAGAGCAGGGCCATGATATAAATAACACCAGCATGGGAACAAACACTCTCCACACAGCTAAACTTAGAGCAGCAAAGTGGGATTCAGCTGGTAGGTAATGAGGAGAGAGCCACACAAGCTGACTCCAGCTGAGGGGAACAGATGATCATAAACAGGGTCCTTAAAATACAGGCAGAACAATCTGCAAGAGTATTTGGGCTCGACCAGAGAGAACAGCCAGAAATATGAGGCCAGATGGAAAATAAAGCAATTAAGAATATGGGGGAATGGAAAATATATTCTGGATCTGCAGACATGGACTGGCTTGCAAATGTTTGCTGGCACTGAGAGTGTTCACACTCATGCAAAGAATTTCTAAGCCCTGCCACATCATGAAAATATTTAACCTTCAAGCACCGTTCTGAGGAGCACTCAACAGTCTGAGGGGCAAATGAAATGGTTTCAATTCTATTTTTCCTTCCTCCTGGCTGCTGTCCCTTTCTATTTGAACTTAAAATACCTGTGTCAAATTAGATTGCAGCTCATCCAGCAGAAACAATAAGGCTGAGTGACTGGAACTTAATTTTATGAGTGTTTCACAAGCCAAAAACAATCAGAAAAGAGGAAATACAAGTTCATGGCACTCCAGTTGCATTTAAACCACTGTGCTAATGTTAATTCAAGTAGGGACATGGTTTAGTGCTGGGCTTAGTGCTAAGACTTAGAGCTGGACTCAATCTTAAAGGTCTTTTCCAACCTAAATGATTCTATGACTCCATCATTTCATTTTGGAGAGGAAGTAGGGAGGACTTTGACAGAAGTAAGATAGCAACTTTACAATAAATAGAGATTGATAGGTCTAAAAGCAGGTAAAATGTCAGCAGTTGTTACACAAAGGTCCCTTGTCAAGCCTCTATGTGTTGTTTATATAAATATAGATACTGGCTTTCAGAATTTTAGTCAAATGCATGAAAATTCTAAAAAATAAGGCAGAAGGTGGAAGCAAAGAGGAGAGAACAACCCAAGAGGGTCTGGGAATGAGTTTTACCCTCAGCTCATGTTCTTCTCACCTTCTCTTTCCTCTGAAAAAATTCATTCAGGCTGCAGTTATCTATCTTAGAATCATTGCTTCACTCTAAGGGTGGTGAGACACTGGAACAAGTTGGCCAGAGGAGTTGTGGATGCTCCTAGAGGTGTCCAAGGCCAGGCTGGATGGAGCCTTGAGCAACCTGGTCTAGTGGGAGGTGTCCCTGCCATGGCAGGGGGGTTGGAACTAGATGATCTTGAAGCTCCCCACCCACTTTATGATCCTGTAATAGAATGTTTGGGGTTGGAAAGGACCTTTAAAGGTCATCTAGTCCAACCCCCCTGCAGTGAGCAGAGACATCTGCAACTAGAGCAGTTGCTGAAAGCCCCATCCAGCCTGACCTTGAGTTTACAACAAGCAGTAAATGAGTGGAGCTTCTTTTTTCCTAGAAAATTTAACAAGCAACTACTTTAAAAGCAGGAGAACTTAACGTGGAAAATTTCAGGTCCATCTACAACCAATTGTTCATATAAAGCTGGGAAAAAAGACATTACTATGAGTCCTTCAAGGCTCTGACACACACCTGCTGTAATCTAAAGACCTCATGGTGCTCACTGTGATGGAAAAGCAGGTTTTTTCCTTGGCTTTCCCTCACATGATGTATAGATTTCTCAACACAAAAGGAACTGCTGCTGCTACAGGTTCTGCTGCTGTTTGCAAAGTTCACTTTGAGGATTCTACAGTCACCTGTGTGTAGTAGTAACTTACCAACCTCCACATGAACACCAGTGTGCCCACCATTGGTCAGCCCATTCATCAGCTCTGTGTCCTCCAGCTTTAGCTGGACTGGGGGCTGGAATTTCAGCTCCTCCTCAACCTTCTCCCAGTTGGCCTTGGTCTGAGAGCCCCTGGTGCTGTTAAAATGGTATTTCACCTTCTGAATAACATTATCTGAAAGGATATAAAGAGAAGCTTTGATTAGCTCTGCAAAAGTTCAGTATTTATTAATCAAATCACAGCATTCTGTTTTGATTTGCTTCCATTTCTTCCTTTTTCTCCTATTTGTTGCAGGTATAAAATGCCACTGCTAATTAAGGAACAAAAATACCTCTCCTGAGGATTTTCTATCACACCCACTCCCTTCTGGATACTTGAAACCTCAACATCCAGCCTGCCAGAGGACTGAGAAGCAGCTTTCCTAGTCCAGGGTAGATGCTAACACACATCTTGAACTACCCAAGAGCTACCACAAGAAGCAATTTCACCTTGTGTTTTAAGAGCATCAAGGACTAGGGGTTTTTTTTTCCAGCATAGAGAGAAATTAATTCAACCTATATTTGTGTCCTGAAGCAACTGTGCCAGGCAGGGGTGACTCCATCAACATCCAAGCCTCAGACTGAGGCACAGATCACTCCATTTCATCTCTCACACTTTACATTTAATACCATTTGCAAGATAATCCCTTTCTGTTGATTTGACCCCAGTTGCTCTGAGATTAAGTGAAGGATTCTCCTGACTACAACTTGCTCAGGCCTCCAGAGCTGAAGCACCTCCCTGAGGATGCTGCTCTTTGCTATTTAATTGGGCAAAGATATTGGCAAATTCAAGCTATTTCAAAATTTAGGGAAATAAAATGCAGAAATATTTATTTTGCTAAGATATCCTATAAGTAAAATCTATATCCTGGGTGTGTTGAGCCTGGAGGCTCAGGGGAGACCTTCTGGCTCTCCACAATTCCCTACAAGGAGGTTGGAGCCAGGTGGGGTCGGGCTCTTCTCCCAAGGAACAAGTGACAGGACAAGAGGAAACAGCCTCAAGTTGTGCCAGAGGAGGTTGAGGTTGGAGCTGAGGAACAATTTGTTGGTGGGCAGGGCTGTTGTGGCTGTACCAGGTTGGGCAGGGCAGTGGTGGAGTCCCCATCCCTGGAGGGGTTTCAAAGCCCTGTAGATGTGGTGCTGAGGGCCAGGGGTTAGTGGTGGACTTTGTAGAGTCAGATTAATGATTGGATTTGATATCTTGAAGGTCTTTTCCAACCTAAGCAATTCTATGATTCTAATGCAGCTACAAGTTCTCCTCCTTCTCCTTCATTTCCATGCTCAGGTTCTGGCTAGGAGACATTGTTCAGCATCACAAAAGTAGCAGACACAGAATTCTTACTCTTAGAGAACAAAGTTACAAACCAAACTCAAGGAAAGCATATGGTCTGGAAGCCAAGTTGATGCTCGTTGTGTCATAGGAAGCAGCAAATTCCCACTGAAGCTCTTCCAGGAAGCAAAAAGCCATGATGGTGGAGTAGCTGCTGGAACAGATTGCCATGCAGGCAATGTCCCCAGAAGAGTGGAAACTGGAATGGAGAAAAAGAAAACAGAACATCAGCATAAAGAGGTAAATATGCTGGACAGGAGGAGTAAACCTAGGGAGGAATAACCCCCTGCACCAGTACAGGGGAGGGGTTGACCTGCTGGAAAGCAGCTCCATGGAGAAGGACCTGGGAGTGCTGGTGGACAGCAAGCTGCCCAGGAGCCAGCAATGGGCCCTTGGGGCCAAGAAGGTCAGTGGGATCCTGGGGTGCATTAAGAAGAATGTGGTCAGCAAGTCAAGGGAGGTTCTTCTTCCCCTCTACTCTGTCCTGGTGAGGCCACCTCTGGAGTACTGGGTCCAGTGCTGGGCTCCCCAGTTTAAGTGAGACAAGGAACTACTGGAGAGAGACCAGCAGAGGCTCTGAAGATGCTGAGAGGATGGAGCATCTCTGTGCCCAGGAAAGGCTGAGAGCCCTGGAGAAGAGAAGCCCCAGAGGGGATCTGATCAATGCTGAGCAAGAGCTAAAGGGTGGGGGCAAGAGGCTGGGGCCAGACTCTGGTCAGTGGTGCCCAGGGACAGGACAAGGGGCACCAGGCACCAACTGGAACCCAGGAGGAGAAAGTTGTTTGGGGTGAGGGTGTTGGAGCCTGGCCCAGGCTGCCCAGAGAGGTTGTGGAGTCTCCTGCTCTGGAGAGATTCCAAACCCACCTGGAATCCTCATCCCCCTGCTCTGGGTGAGCTGCTGGAGCAGGGGGCTGGAGGAGATGATCTCCAGAGGTCCCTTCCAACCCCACCATGCTGGGATTCTGTGAACTGCCCTTTCTGTCAAGATGTCAGACTGTACAAACTATGTTTGCAGTGCTGTGTCCTGCAGCCCCTGCTGATCAGACACTCCTGACTCACTCAGTGCCTCAGCACTCCAAAGATCACAACACAAGCTGCATTAAATTGCTACATCAGCAAAACTTGAGGACATTATTTTCCCAGGCTGGCTTTAAATTATGTTAAGAAGAAAAGAGCACAGGCAAGACGTTGAAGGAAAGCACAGTGGAAATAAAACCAAGCAGATTTGTCCACAGGAAGCAAGCAGATTTATTTCTTGCTCCCCTTGATGCTGCCAAGTCCATATTAACAGCAGGAGATACTTGTTGACTTGCACAAACCAAGATATTCAAGCACTGCTGCTGCTACATCATCTTTAACAGACAAAATGAGTCTGTATCAGAAACAGCACAATAAAAACTCAAACCCAAATTGGTCCCTCTAATACTGAAGCCACATTTATGGAGAAATTTCCACTTACACTTGGACAAAAACCATTTAGGACACTGAACAGGGGATTCATCTGACTTTAAGGGTGAGAGAAATCACTCATTTGGGCTTCATTAAATAAGAAGGGAGTGAGGGCACCTAGTTCAGATGCTGGGACTCAATGTAGAGAGCTAAACTTCCATCATCATCCCCATCATAACCCCAGACCAACAACCACCTCCAGAAGATGACTGAGAAACTCTTCCCTTCCACATTAGCAATAATTCAGTATAAACCCAAAGTTTTGAAGCAGAACAATGACCCTCTCTGAATTTTCCTCTCTTTTCTATTTACATACTTCACCCCCCTCCTGGAGAAATATTTGTGGTTTCTATTTTATCACATTTTTATTCCTTCCACCACGTACTTGGGATTTATGGATCTGATCAGCTACACTGGGTATGTTCCCTAAAGCCCTTCTGGCCCCAGCTCATAGCTGAGGATCAACACCCTGCCTGCATAAAGCCACCAGTTGTCAATAATTCATGGCCCTTTTGCCACGTATCCATTTGCACTCTTCTCATTTCAGAGCCAGATGTAGAACTACTTAAGAGACTACAGGAGATTAAAAGCAGCAGAAGATGTGAGCATTAAAGGGCAGAACTGTGCTTTGAGGGAGAAGGAATTAAAATGCTAATCTCTGCTTTTCCAATCCATTCAGTGGAAATTCATGTTGCCTTCTCCAATCACTCCTCATAAATGGATACTTCATTTTAGCTCAGGGTCACTTGAAGCTTTTCTTAGCCTGAAGTCCAATCACAAGCTAAAACTCATTTTTAGAACTAAACTAAAATCAATAGTGAATTGAAATTCTCATCTCTGAATGAAAACCTGAGTTCTTAAATATTTGCTTTTATTTATCAAGAAGGATCCTTCTTATCAAGCAGATCCTTCTTGATAGATAAAAGCAAATATTCAGAATTTCTCCCTACTGGCTATTTTCAGGGGGCTTCAGGCCTCCTCAAGATACATCCATCAGCCAGAGACCTGGTCTTCTGGAGACCTGAACCCTGCTGGTATTCAGGAAAAGGAGTGGGCAGCACAGAGGGAGTCAGGGCAGTTCTGTGCAAGCCAGAGTCAGAACTGTCAGGGCTGAGAAGGCATCAACAAGTCCTGATCATCCCTGAAGAAAAGGGTTTGGGGTTTAGACTAAACTAAGTCATTCCCAGGCACTGGGTCCTAGAAGGTATTTGTAGAAGTCCAAGATACTCCAATTGCTACTAGTGATAAGTCAACCAGAAAGTATTTGCTACAAAAAAAGACAACTAAAATAAGCAATTTTAATAGAATCATAGAATGGTTTGGGTTGGAAGGGACATTAAAGATCATCTAGTTCCACCCCCCTGCCATGAGCAGGGACATCTCCCACTAGACCAGGTTGCTCAAGGCCCCATCCACCCTGGCCTTGAACATCTCAAGGGAGGGAGCATCCACAGCTTCCCTGGGCAACCTGGGCCAGTGTCTCACCACTCTGAGTGAAGAATTTCTTCCTTCTATCTAATCTAAATCGCCCCTTCTCCAGTTTGAACCCATCCCCCCTCATCTTATCCCTACAAGCCCTTGTAAAAATTCCCTCCCCAGCTTTCTTGTAGCCCCCTTCAGATACTGGAAGGTCACAATGAGGTTTCCCCAGAGCCTTCTCTTCTCCAGGCTGAACAACCGCAACTCTCTCAGCCTGTCCTCACAGGAGAGATGTCCCAGCTTCCTCAACTGCTTAGGAGCTGTGTGGCTGCAGTGCTGAGAGAGAAGATTTCAAAATACCACTTGGAGGTGACAAATCAGACGTGCAGGGTGGGATTTCAGATTGGAGTCAGGTCATACAGATTATACCTAAGGTTCAACTAATCCCCCAGGGCAACTGTGTCAAAAATGAAAGGCATAAACCCAACCAACCAAGAGCAGGCACTTACTGTATGCTGAGGTCACGTCCTTTGGCCGTGCCCCGACTTGGATAGTGCCCCAGAAGGGAGGATAACACCTTTAATCTCCTCCTGCAATCCAGAAAGTCTTGGCTGAAGTGAAAATCTGTGGAGGCTGAGAGGGGAAGCCCATCCCTCACCCTCACCACGCAGGCAAAGAAGATCATGGACATTCTCCACTGGAGCACTCATGAGGACAACCTGAAAAGAAAAAATTCAACTGCTTGAAAGGGTGTGATATTAGTTACTTCCAATCCAACATGTTAGCCAGAAATATATCAAGGTGAGAGTTTCTTCACCACTGCTGCTTAAAGAGGATCAAACTCTTTTCAAAGGCCACAGGTTCTGCCTCCTCTCAGGCAAAAAGGTGATTTGACAGGGGAATTATCTAGCTGAAAAATGTCTATTTCCCCTCCTTCCACTTCACCTGAAGCATCAGAAATGCTGAGTGAAGTTCTTAAAAGTACTTATGGAAAGTGGCTGCCTCACCCTAATGTGCTGCATCTTCATTAGTATCACAAATACCTCCATGAGTGTTGCAGTTGTTGGTGTGTTTTATTATAAAATTCAATTAAAAAAAAATTCAGGCTCTTTTTCCAGGATTAACTAGGGCTAAACATAGAATAAAAGTTGTCCTCTCTTGCCTTGTTATTCTTTACCAGGTCACAATCTGAAAAGTTATTATTGGGATTTACCTGGTGCATTCAGAACACACAGGAGATGTGTCCTTCAGACATACCAGGAGTATTCAGGGCAAGATGGTAGAAGATTAAATGCAGCACCTCACATCATCTCTGAAAGATAATGATAAAGAACATTATAGAAAATTAATGATCTCTATGTATCTACATCTTTACAATGTAAATAAACATATCCCAGAAAGTATTTTGCCTAAAGAAAAACCAACTCATTTTTTTAGCCATAATATCACTTCCTAGATGAATTCAAAGACACTATGGAATGAAATACAGAATATTTCTGAGGCTCTGATCACTGCTTTTAAATTCTCCTGGCTTCCTGTAAGAGCTTTAAATCAGAAGATTTTAAGTGATTACCACAAGTCGAGAAATAAAAAAAAAAAAAGGTATTTCTGATGCTTCAGGCAAACTACATAAATGAAGCATCAGGGAAAGAAAATCAAGAAAAAAAATCATGCTGTGAACTCAGAATTTTGATAGGTAACTGCTTTAAACAGCCCAGTATCAAACAGTTCATTATGATGCTCAAAATTCCTTTGATATGTGTCTCATCATCAAGAGTTTTTCTTGTCTAAGAAGGTAAGAGAGCAAAGTCTTTGCTATTGAGGCATTCCCAAACTCTGTAGAGCTGCTCTAATGTCTGATAAGGGTTGAGTTCTCCCATGAGCAGCACTAAGAGGGTCTCATTTCTGCTCCACAGGAACCATTTCCACCTCACCTCTAAGAACTACTCCTCTGTCAGAGGTGGTGGCAATTTGCCAGCAACTACCAGTTGTCAGGATTCACAGAAAGCATAAACTACACAACAAAAAGGAAATTAAAACTACAGAAAATTACATATCACTTGAAAAGTGTTATTAAAGAAGAATTAGATGTTGATTTTTTGCCACCAGTCTTCTCATAGGTCTCATCCAGTAGGTATTTGAGTTGGAAAATCAAACTAAGCTCAACAACTTCCAGTATGTGAAGGGGGCTACAAGAAAGCTGGGGAGGGAATGTTTACAAGGGCTTGTGGTGATAGGATGAGGGGTAATGGGTTCAAACTGGAGTAGTGGAGATTTAGATTAGAAATTAGGAAGAAGTTCTTCACTCTGAGGGTGGGGAGACCCTGGCACAGGTTGCCCAGGCAGGTTGTAGATGCTCCAAACACTGTATGGGTTCAAGACCAGGTTGGATGGGGCTTGGAGCAACCTGGTCTGGTAGAAGGTGTCCCTGCCCATGGCAGGGGGTTGGAACTAGATGATCTTTAAGGTCCCTTCCAACCCAAACCATTCTATGATTCCCTGACTTCACTTCAGCACACATCAACAAGAACTTCAACAATAACCAAGACTATTACATGTCAGATGGAAACATCACATCACTTCAATGCCTCGTGCTGGTAGCCATGACTGACAGTGCAGAAAGCTGCCCAACATCAAAGGAAAATGGAAGCAAAGAAGAAAATTGCCACCTGAGAAGTCACAGAATGTTTTAGGATGGAAAGGACCTCTAGAAATCATCTGGTCCAACCTCCCTACACAAGTAGGGACATCTCTACCTAGGGCAGGTTGCTCAGAGCCACCTGTAGTCAAGCAAAGGCACATATAAAGGTGCACAACTTCCCAAGCCACACAAACCTTCCTGGTTCAGGGCATGAGGCTTTCCCCTCATTCCAGCTGCCCTTTAGAGGGATCCTCTGTCCTCCTGCCGAAGATCTGGTATCAGTCAGCACCAGGCAGACTTCCAAATTCAATGCCAGGCTTGTCTGGAGAAAGGAGGGAGTGCTCCTACCCTGGAGAACACACCTGCTCTGGTGTGCTGTCAGATTATCACTGCTCCAGCCACCCAAAAGATTTAGGTTTTTTATTAAATCTCCTTGCCTGTGAATTTTCAGGTTCACTGCCCAAGGAATGGGGCTCCCACAACTGAGCTGTAAGAACAAGTGGGGTAGATTCTAACGTGCCTTTTGGATGTGTGGAAATGGACAGATGTGTATAGAAGGTACATGACCAGGGAGGTGGTGGAGTCACCATCCCTGGAGGGGTTTAAAAAATGAGTAGATGTAGCACTTGAGGCTGTGGTCTAGGGGTCAGGGAGATGTTAGGATGGACTTGATGATCCTAGAGGTCCTTTCCAACCATAGTGATCCCCAGCAGAGAGAAGGGCTGATGCAGGGACTAATAAATGCAGCACAGGCTCAGCTAAAAGAGACAAGAACCAGCAGGAGAGAGCACAGCCTAAAATTCAACTGGTTCACCTGCCTCCTGTGGAACTTCTCACCAAGCACCCACCACTCAGGCTCAGGGAGACTTCTCCTTCCCCTCTCCCCATTCCCCAGCCCACCTACTGCACTGCCCCTCTTTGCCTTTGCTTTTTCCCCTTGTTACCTGCCCACCAGGAGGGGTTTGTGCCCCGTGGCAAGCAGCACTCATGGCACTGCCCTCTCCAGTTTAATCACTTGCAGGCCAATTCTGCCACGTCACCTGGAAGTGAACACAAACTATCACTGGACCAATCAAGGTGTGCATGGAACCAAGTGAAGCTATGATCTTAAAGGTCTCTTCCAACCATGATTGATTTACCCTTTCCTCCTCCAGTCTACTTGTATACGATTAGCAGCCCAAAGTATCTGCAACCAACTTCACGTGGCAAGCCCTTAACTCAGGTCCTGAACTTTGACACTGGACTTGGGTCTTTTGATTAAGCTGATATCAAATCTGGCTGTATTCAGAATTAATAACATCATGCCAGGCACAAAGCAAGTGAAACCTTGAGAAATATTTTAAGCAGTTGTTTCAGAGGAACAAGTTGATTTATGACTGAAGTAAACACAGGTTTTTTTCATTATTCAAAGCACTTGTACATCTACCAACACTTCAGAAGGAAACTACTGAGTGTCAGACTCACATAAACATGTTTACCAGTCTTATACAAACAGGATTTTTCAAGGTGTTTCCACACAAGGCATTTAAGAAGTTCTCTGAAGCACAGTTCCTCCAGCAGCCAACTCTCCCCAGTGCCTACGTAGGGATTATTAAGGCAGCCTTGCTCAGATCTCTTGCACTTCACTACCTGTTACACAAGCTCCTTCAAATAAGATTAGACCCAGTCCCCAAGCACCAGCCACGCTCCTCCAAGGGCTACACAAACTTCCACCCTATTGTCTGTACTTAAAAAACAATTTACTCAAAGGGCTATGAAAGCCAACACCAACCCAGGGCATAGTTCATGAGGGGAATTCTTTTTAAAATACAGTTCTTCAAGAAATTATACCATCAAAAGCAGGTTTTCTTCTAAACCTTTGCATTGGGGAAGCTAAAGCTTTCCCTTCCTTCTAGAGGTGACACGTGGGACAGTTCCAAACCCAGGAACACTCAGTTATTTTGGCAAGCTCTGATCTTCCTGCTGAAGGAGGAGCAGGAAGATTTAGTGAGTGTTACCAGAGTCCAGGAGGCTCCTGAAGCTGCCTGTGAATTTTTCTGGACACATGATAGCTATGATCATAAATATTGCACCTCATACATCTTGTCTTGGGTGGGTAAACTGCAGAGGGAGCCACAAGCAGCTCCAGGTGGGATGTCAGAATGTGAGAGATTTGGGTTGACTCAATCAAACACCAAACATTTAACAGAGCTGCAGCTCAAGTGCTGGTTTCACTCTGAACCAACAAGAAGAGAAAAGGAACTGAGACACAGCTCATGAGGGAGGGTTACTACTTCTCTACAGGATCCCGAGGTGGATTTTATCCTCTGCTCCCTCCCAGCTGCTCTCCCTCAATGCTCACAGCAGTGCTGACCAGGCTACAGCTATCACAGACCCACAGCTCAGCAAGAGCCTCTCTCCAGATTTAGCAGGGAATAGAAACAGATTGAAAGCACGATGCCATCTTGACTTTTAAAATGGGATTTGGGGATATCAAGAGCCTACAGGCATCTATAAACCCTATAGTTTTTATTCTTACCCCCAAAGGGAAGCATGTGGAAAACCCTGACCATCCCAAATCTCCTGTCTACACATAATCCTATGAATTAACAGAAAGAATAACCCATGTTACACAAAAAATAAAACCTCAACATTCAGCTGCCCCATCAACACCACTTCAATGGACAGTCCTCCTGATCCTTGCCCAAATCACCCCTTAACAACTCTAAGGCTCTGGAGCTCCCTCCACTACATTAACCTCTCAAATATCAGCCACCTTATCTGTTCCCAAATACCCACCCTCCACCAACCTGTGTGCTGAAGCATTCTCAAGTCCACCAGCTCATCTCCATACCTTCACCAGCCCATGTAACTAAGGACCTTCCCCATATCCATCTTGTTCCACTCAAACACAAACCTAAACTCTACTCAGTCCTCTCCTCCCCAACATTAAAAGCCCCCATAAGCACCCCTTTCCCACACTTCCATAAACACAGACATCTTGAAAGCCAGTCCCCTCATCAGGGCACTTTTTCACCCTGACAAATCTCATCATACACCCCTCAAGCACCCAGACATCTCCAAATCTTACTCCCATCCCACAGGCCCCAAACCCTGTCATCATCCTACCTCACCTCAAGACACCCCCAGCCCAACCCAAGCCCTCTTCAGAGTTGTAGAATGGTTCGGATTGGAAGGGANCATTCCCTAATCCCCCTCAACACCTCCACACACCCCCTTCAAGCACCCCAAACCTCACTTCCCTACCCGAGGGCCCCAAACCCTCACATCACCCCCAGTCACCCCCTCAGGGCCCATCCCTCTCCCCTTCCACCTCCTCAAGCACCCCCAGAGCGGCTCGGCCCAGCCCTGCCGCGCCACCCCCCGTTCCCGGGGACCCCGAACGGGACTGAGGAAGAAGAGGAGGAGGAGGAAGAAGAAGAAGAAGAAGAAGAAGAAGAAGAAGAAGAAGAAGAAGAAGAAGAAGAAGAAGAAGAAGAAGAAGAAGAGGAGGAGGAGGAGAGATCCCAGGACCCCTCCGCCGCTCACCTTTCCGCCAGGCCTCTCCCGCCGCTCGGCCCCACCGGCACCACAACACCCCCCACCCCACCCGCTTCCGCCCACCGAGAGGCGGCTAGAGCGGCGGCGGCGCGGGGCACGCCGGGACGGAGGAGGCCCGGGGCAGGGGCCGGGCGGGGAGCCCCGGCCCCGTTATATCCCCACCCCGCCCTGCCTGGGAGGCGGGGAGGGCAGCGGGGCCCTGGGCAGGGCCTGGGCCTTGGCTGCGGGCTCTGGTGGTGACCCCACGCCTCCCTCAGCGCCAGGCCGGGCTTGGCAGCCGGTGGTTAGAGGCGAGCCGCGGGGCTCGGGTGATTTATGGAGTCATAGAGTGGTTTGGGTTNACCACAACCTCCCAGGTAACCTGTATCTCATCACATTCAGAGTGAAAAACTTCCCAATTTCTAACCTAGTCCAAATCATCTCCCCCCTAAACCCCTCAAACACTCCAAGCAACCCCCAAATCCCACACCCCTACAACAGGGCCCCCACCCNGATCCCAGGACCCCTCCGCCGCTCACCTTTCCGCCAGGCCTCTCCCGCCGCTCGGCCCCACCGGCACCACAACACCCCCCACCCCACCCGCTTCCGCCCACCGAGAGGCGGCTAGAGCGGCGGCGGCGCGGGGCACGCCGGGACGGAGGAGGCCCGGGGCAGGGGCCGGGCGGGGAGCCCCGGCCCCGTTATATCCCCACCCCGCCCTGCCTGGGAGGCGGGGAGGGCAGCGGGGCCCTGGGCAGGGCCTGGGCCTTGGCTGCGGGCTCTGGTGGTGACCCCACGCCTCCCTCAGCGCCAGGCCGGGCTTGGCAGCCGGTGGTTAGAGGCGAGCCGCGGGGCTCGGGTGATTTATGGAGTCATAGAGTGGTTTGGGTTAGAAAGGAGCTTAAAGATCATCTAGTTCCAACCCACACCTCCCACTAGACCAGGTTGCTCAAGGCCCCATCCATCCTGGCCTTGAACACCTCCAGGGATGGAGCATCCACAACCCCCCTGGGCAACCTGTGCCAGGGTCTCACCACCCTCAGGGTAAAGAATTTCCTCCTAATTTCCAATCTAAATCTCCCTTCTTCCAGTTCGAACCCATTCCTCCTCATCCTATCGCTACAGGCCTTTATAAAAAGTCCCTCCCCAGCTTTCCTCTAGGACCCTTTCAGATACTGGGAGGCTGCAATAATGTCTCCACAGAGTCTTCTCCAGGCTGAACAAGCCCCATTCTCTCAGCCTGTCTTCTTAGGAGAGATGTTTCAGCCCTCTAATCATCTTTGTGGCCTCCTCTGGCCCCTCTCCAACAGGTCCATGTCCTTCTCGTGCTGGGGGCTCCAGAGCTGGTCATGATGCTTCCAGGTGGGGTCTCACCAGAGCAGAGCAGAGGGGCAGAATCACCTCCGTCGACCTACTGGCCACACTTCTTTTGATGCAGCCCAGGACATGGTTGGAGTCTTCTGGGCTGCACTGGCCCATTGCTGCTGGTGATCAGAGCCAGGCCATGATTCCCCGAGGGCTCCTTCAGTGGCATGCCAAGAACATGGCCCTCATCCCCTCCACAGCACCCATAGCCAGTCATCACTCCTGGTCAGGACATGAAGAAGAACCCCCAGTGTGGGTTGTGGGTGCCATCATCTCAGGAGAAGCCCTCACCCAGCTGAGGCTGTGGGAGCCCATGCAGAGCCCATACAGCTGCCAAGAGAGAGGGGGAAACTCTGACATTTTCACAGTGACACAATGAACACGGGCTTGGACCCCAAATGGAACATGAAGAGATCTTACCAGGCTCTTCTGGAAGCTGTGGGTTGAAATAAAATGAAGCTCTGGAGCTCAGTTCTTGTGCTGGTGCATCAAGAGGAACTGTGCTGCTGTGCATCCTAGGTGGCAGATGGATTTTTCTCTTTAATTAAGAGCTGCTGCAGGAGATGAGTTGAGATTCAAAGCAGATTACCTTCCTCCTTCCTTCTGCTGGTGCCAGGCATAGAAATAAGTCAGGAATGCATCTGGAATGATATCCATGCCCCGTGGCAGGTGCTGGGGTAGTAACACACCCCAAACTGTCTTCTCACAGGGTGTTCACCTGAAAAAAAAAAGGCAGAATAAAGAGTAAAATAAATCAATCAATCAGTTACAGAACATGGGAGCTCTGGATTCACAATCTTGACATGGGGACTTAGCTGAGTGTAATCAAGCTGTTGTTTCTAAGCATTGCTTAGCACCACTGATGTTCCTCTCACTCCTCACCAAAACATTCCATCACACTGGTGAAGGTTTAACTTGTTCCACAATCTGGTTTCATGCCCACTGAGTGTTGCTGCTTTGGATTGTTCTTGTCAGGAAATGAAATATCCTGCTTTAGGGGAAAAAAAAAAAGAGATGTATTTGGGATTCTGGGGAATAGCAATAGCTGAGCTTCATTCCTAATATGTTCATCCATGCAAGATGTTGTTTGCTCACTTGCATGGTGAATTTTGATCTTGTTCCCTTTAAAGGGAACATCTTTGATTCTTTACTGACAGAGTGGTCAGGCACTGGACCAGGCTGCCCAGGGAGGTGGTGGAGTCACCATCCCTGGAAGGGTTCAAAAAACAAGTAGATGTAGCACTTGAGGCTGTGGTTTGGTGGTCAGGGAGATGTTGGGATGAAGGTTGGACTTGATGATCCTAAAGGTCCTTTCCAACCATAATGGTTCTATGGTCACCTCCAAGTCTCTCTCGTCAGGGCTGCTCTCAATCCACTCGTTGCCCAGCCTGTATTTTTTGGGATTGCCCTGATCCAGGGGCAGGACTTTGCACTTGGCAGAATCCAGTAAGAAAGAATTTCTCTGTGTTTGCTGCATTGGCAATGCATGAAAACCTCAGTTGTTGAAGAGCTGCTTTAAAACCCCAGCTGAGAGGAGGTGACAGCAAAAACAAACCAGGCAGAAAACTACTGACTACTCAGACCAGTCAATTCTTTCCACTTCATGCCTGAAGTAACTTCAAGATATTTTAAAAAACCATCAAAAATACCCCATGATATTTGATGATTTCATGGCAAAGCCTGAAATCAGAGCAGCTCCCAGTGTGCTGGGCAGCCCAACCAGTTTCCCAGTGCTGGATGTGAGGTGATGGAAGATGCTCACATTGATCAGAGGTCACAAAGCAGGGAAATTGAAGATATTTTAAGGTTTCTTTCCACAAAGTGATAGGAAGAGGGGTCAGAGTATATTGGATATGGCACATTTGGGGTCAGGCAGCCTGGTCGAGCGGATTATACAGAATCAGAACCACAGAATCATAATATATTGGGTTGGAAGGTCAAATCATGTGGTAGACCCTAAATCCCCAGGAAGATATGGAAGTGCCAACATGAGCAGTGCCTTGCTGGGAAAAGAAACTTCACTGAATGAGTTTTTACACTCATCTCCTGCATTAAATACACACTCCCTTTGTATGGCTGGGGCACAGCAGTAGGGAAGAGACAGGGGACTCATCCACTCACATCCCCACAGCACTCAGAAATCATGATTTCTTCACTGACCTTCTGTTTGAGTTATCCTGCCAGCCACAAAATAAAGGATTGTTTTAGTGCCTCGCTTCCCTTCGGGATTTTCTTGTGATTTAATGATCCTCATAGTGACTGGGAAGGAACAGAGTATGACAAATGTGGCAGCTTCCACTCAGAGCTTTAAATTACACTAGAAGAAAACCCAGTGACAGGCAAACCCTGGGCAGGGTTCTGGAGGGACACAAGTTGGCATTTGATGGTGATGTTAAGAACAAAATAGACATAACAGCTTGTTAGAGCTCAGGTGTCTTGAGTCCCTCCTGAGGGGACACAAGCCCTGGCTTTAGAAGGTGGCACTGCTGGTTCCAAGGTAAACAATTGTGAGTTATCCAACTCTGCTTAAATAACAAGGTCCACCCTAGCCTGAAAGAAAAGCCTCCTGCCCTCTTCATGCCTTTCACAACTATTTAGCCATGGTATGTGGACACACCTTGTGTGTCTGTGCAGAGTGGAGATAAACCACCAAGGTCCTGCACATGGGTTGGGACAATCCTCGGTGTTGATACAGGCTGAGGGGTGAAGGGATTGGGAGCAGCCCCACAGAGAAGGACTTGGGGGGGCTGGGGGTGAGGAGCTGGAGATGAGCTGGCCAGCAGCCAATGTCCTCCTGGGCTGGTCCCCAGCAGCGTGGGCAGCAGGGCAGGGAGGGGATCCTGCCCCTCTGCTCCACCCCAGGGAGACCCCCCTGAGTGCTGGGGCAGCTCTGGAGTCCTCAGCACAGCAGAGCCATGGAGCTGGGGGAGCGGGGCCAGAGGAGGCCCCAGCAATGCTGGGAGGGCTGGAAGAACCTCTGCTGGGAGAGTTGGACTTGGTCAGCCTGGAGAAGGCTCCAGGGAGACCTTCTGGTGGCCTTGCAGGACTTCAAGGGGACCTAGAAGAAAGACCTTTTAGTCTGAAGCCTGTTACTTCAGGACAAGGGGTGATGGTTTAAACTGGAAGAGAGATTTAGACGAGATCTAAGGAAGAAATTTTTGACAATGAGGGTGGTGAGAGCCTGTCCCAGGTTGCCCAGAGGGGGGGTGGCTGCCCCATCCCTGGAACCATTGCAGGTCAGGCTGTCAGGGCTCTGAGCAACCTGCTCTAGTTGCAGATGTCCCTGCTCAGTGCAGGGGGATTGGACTAAATGACCTCTAAAGGTCCCTTCCCACCCAAACCATTCTGTGCTTCTACAGTTCCTAGGTATACAAATAGAGAATCCAAATCATCTGCAAGACTAAAACCTTCTCAGCCTGCTCAATTTTACACACGCCCAGTAATCACAGCCTCAGTGAAAACACATTTGAGGAGTGTCATCATTTTCTGACTGGAGCTCCTAGAATCGTAGAACTGTCAGGGTTGGAAGGGACCTTCAAGATCATCTAGTTCCACCCCCAGATTTGATGTCTTACCCAAGATAATGGGTCATGGTGCTCCTCTGATAGTGGCTGGCAAGGCAAGGCCACTCAAGACCCAGGTCTATAACCAGGGTTTCCTCTCTCCCACCCAGTCAGCAGGTCACAGGCTGTCAGGAGAGGCATCAATAAACATTTGGCATCACCAGCACATCAGCAGAAGACAAGTCTAAGCAGGTAGTGAAGCCAGTTTCTGACTCACATCGTGATGCTCATTTCATTACTTCCCACAAGATCCAGGATGGAGGAGCCTGAGAAGCAAAGTCTGACATTTTCATTTCCTAGGAATTTGGGAAGAAGATTTGTTAGCTTCTAGAAGAGCTTATTTAGTATTAGAATATTAAATTGTAGCAGGAGGTAAAGCCTTCTATTTGCTCTACATCATTGTAGAAGAACCTGCCATAATTCATCAGCTAAACCCTCCATTTTCTGAGCATTTGATGAACACATGAAAGGTTTATTTGACTGTCACCCAACTCAATGCATCCCATGATGTGCATTTAAGCAATAAAATGTTGGTTTGTATAAACATTCTCAGGATATTGGGCTTGTTTTAAACATCACATGAGAGAAGTCAATAAAATCTGCCAAATTCAGCTTTGTCATATTCATGTTAATGGTTTATTGTTATTAAATCAATAATATCCTGAGGGCAGAGCAAGGGGGAATGCACAAGTAGACTCCTGTCTTGTTTCCAAAAGTGTCCTTAAGCAGATGGCAGAGAAAGCAGAAGAGCCCTGGGGCTGTTGAGCTGGAGAAGAAAAGCCCCAGAGGGGATCTGATCAATGCTGAGCAAGAGCTAAAGGGTGGGGGCAAGAGGCTGGGGCCAGACTCTGGTCAGTGGTGCCCAGGGACAGGCCAAGGGGCACCGGGCACCAACTGGAACCCAGGAGGTTCCACCTGAGCAGGAGGAGAAAGTTGTTTGGGGTGAGGGTGTTGGAGCCTGGCCCAGGCTGCCCAGAGAGGTTGTGGAGTCTCCTCTGGAGACATTCCAAACCCATTTGGACACAACCCTGGGCCCCCTGCTCTGGGTGAGCTGCTGGAGCAGGGGGGCTGGAGGAGATGATCTCGAGGGGTCCCTTCCAATCCCCAAGAAGGTCTCCCTGGAGCCTTCTCTGCTCCAGGCTGACCAAGCCCAACTCTCCCAGCCTGGCCTCCCAGCAGAGGGGTTCCCACCATTGCTGGGGCCTCCTCTGGCCCCGCTCCCCCAGCTCCATGGCTCTGCTGTGCTGAGGACTCCAGAGCTGCCCCAGCACTCAGGGGGGTCTCCCTGGGGGGGAGCAGAGGGGCAGGATCCCCTCCCTGCCCTGCTGCCCACGCTGCTGGGGACCAGCCCAGGAGGACATTGGCTGCTGGCTGGCTCATCTCCAGCTCCTCACCCCCAGCACCCCCAAGTCCTTCTCTGTGGGGCTGCTCTCCATCCCTTCATCCCCAGCCTGTGTGGTTCCTCTCCCAACACTCCTCCCACCCCCTCCTGTCACATCAGGCTGACCCAAGGCTGTGGCTGAACCGTTATCAGAGCTCCCTCCCACATAGACAGCTCAAGCCCCCTCTTGAGGGGAAGGGAGGAGGTTGTAGAGCTTAATGGTGCATGCAGAACTCTGATGAAAGCTCCCTCTTGTTCTCTACATCCTCTTGTCACGCTGTATTAACATTTAAGAGCAGACATAGGCCAGGAGCCTCTCAAGCTGACCAGGAGTGACTGGAGGCTGTGAGAGAGCTCCTGGTTGCAGCTTTGTGTCCTTTAACACAGAACCTCCCTCTTCTCTGTTCCCTCTCCCCCTTCATTGTAAGTCACAGCATCAGACTTTAAAAGATGCCATATTTAGTTGATATAAAGCAGGGAGCTTTGCTATTGCTTGGGAACTAACAGGACACTCGGCTCTGGATAAATCATAGAATAATTTGGGTTGGAAGGGACCTCAAAGATCATCTAGTTCCAACCCCCCTGCCATGGGCAGGGACACCTCCCACTAGAGCAGGTTGCTCAAAGTCCCACCTAACCTGCCCTTGGAGCACTCCCAGGGAGGGGACATCCATGCTATTATGTTATGACAGTTCTTCCTCCAAAGAGCCATCATTGCTCCTCCTCCCCAAGCGATGCTGTGGCATCTAAAAAGCACTCACAGGAGGTAATTTAAAAGCTCAGGCATTTGACTCACAAATAAGCTCATTGACTATCTCTGTGCCTGTAAATAAAGAAGATGAGGGCTCATACTCTGTGCTGAGATCAAGCAGCATGTCAGGACTCCTGTTTATATAGCTGAACCCTGCTCCTCTTCTTCCCCAGGGCATGGTGGCCTCTTCCTTCTGCTGGCCAGCAAGAGCTGCTGGCCCATGACCTTCTCCAGCCATGCCTGGGTCAGTCAACAGAAACCAACACCAAGAGCAATGCCAACAACTGAACAGTAGCAACCCCCACAGCCAAGTGCTCACAGCAGGGTCTGGCCCTGTTGGCTGGTTGGGATGTGTCCATCTAGTCCATTGGGTCAGTAGATGCACAATTCTTTGCAGGGTTGAGCAACCTGGTCTAGTGGGAGGTGTCCCTGGCCATGGCACAGGGTTGGAACTGGATGATCTTGAAGGTCCCTTCCAACTTAANCCCTTCAGAAAAGCATCACCCACCACGTGAATGCACCCTCCTTGCAGCACAGATTGTGCTGAATGCACAGGAATGGAGACCTGTGAAGTGAAAAAACCAGATCAAAAGTTGCCTGTTGTAATTACAGGGGGAATTGAGGTCTGGCAGCATCAGCTGGGAACATCAGAGTTCTAATAGCATGGAATCAGAGAATGCTTTGGGTGGGAAGGGACCTTTAAAGGTCATCTAGTCCAACCCCCCTGCACTGAGCAGGGACATCTGCAGCTAGAGCAGGTTGCTCAGAGCCCCAACCAACCTCACCTGGAATGATTCCAAGGATGGGGCATCAACCACCTCTCTGGGCAACCTGGGACAGGCTCTCACCACCCTCAGTGTCAAAAATTCTTCCTTCTCTCTAGTCTAAATCTCCTTCTTTTAGTTTAAAACCATCACCCCTTGTCCTGTCACAAAAGATCCTGCTAAAAAGATTGTCCTCATCTTTCTTCTAGGCTCCCTTTGAGTCCTAAAAGGCCACCAGAAGGTCTCCCCAGGGCCTTTTCTTCTCCAGGCTGACCAAGCCCAACTCTCCCAGCCTGGCCTCCCAGCAGAGGGGTTCCCACCATTGCTGGGGCTCCTCTGGCCCCGCTCCCCCAGCTCCATGGCTCTGCTGTGCTGAGGACTCCAGAGCTGCCCCAGCACTCAGGGGGGTCTCCCTGGGGTGGAGCAGAGGGGCAGGATCCCCTCCCTGCCCTGCTGCCCACGCTGCTGGGGATCAACCCAGGAGGACATTGGCTGCTGGGCTGGGAGCACATGGGGCCGGCTCAGCTCCAGCTCCTCACCCCATAATATTCCAGCATTTAACGAGTCCAGGGAACAGGTTTAACCCAGGAATAGGGACTGTGGCACCTACATTACCTTGGGTGTGTTCTCCACTTGCCATATCTCACTGAGAGCCTGTGCCACCAAAGCACCTGTATGGTCCTACCCTGCTCAACTAGATGGAACCTGTCCCAAGCACGCCTACAAGTTTTGGGCACCCATCCATCTGCAGGCACCTACAGGTCTTCACTGATGAGACAGAGAAAATAGCAGCTTCTGAGTGTCCCTGGAGTGCTCTGCTATGAGAAGCACCAGTAAACTTCACCATGTGCTGGAATGTGTCCAGAGAAGGGCCACAAGGATGATCAGAGGCTGGAGCACCTCTGCTACAAGGACAGACTGAGAGAGCTGGGATTGTTCATTCTAGAGAAGAGAAGGCTCCCAGGGGACCTTCTGGTGGCCTCCCAGGATCTGAAAGGGGCTACAAGAAAGCTGGGGAGGGACTTTTGAGGATGTTGGGTAGTGGTAGGACTGGGGGGAATGGGTCAAAACTAGAGGTGGGGAGATTGAGATGAGAGGTTAGGAAGAAGTTCTTGCCCAGGAGGGTGGGGAGACACTGGCACAGGTTGCCCAGAGAGGTGGGGGAAGCCCCATCCCTGGACATTTTGAAGGCCAGGCTGGATGGGGCTGTGAGCAACTGATGTAGTGGGAGGTGTCCCTGCCCATGGCAGGGGGGTTGGAACTAGATGATCTTTAAGGTCCCTTCCAAACCTGAGGATTCTATGATGGAGAAGACAGTGCTTGTAGTGAGCTACACTGTGAGCACATACACCCCCAGGAAGAGTTTATGGGGAGGAGAGGTGAGGAAACTGCCTTCACTCCAGCAGCCTCCCTTTCCAGCCAAGCCCTCGTCCCAACCTGCATCTTGTCCACCCAGCCCCACCCATTTCAGTTCCTAAAGCCTAAATCCCAGGTGGCATTTCTGGTTCTTATCAGAAAGATCCCTTCTGTCAAAGAGGCAATTGATTTTTCCTCTCCATTCCAGCTTCCTAAGAGGTGGTCTGGAAAGGAGACAGTTCTTCAGCTGGTATTTAGAGAGGAGACAAGAGCTTACACCACTTCTGAGCACTGTGATCATCATCAATTTTCATAGAATCATAGAGTGTTTGGGTTGGAAGGGACCTCAAAGATCATCTAGTTCCAACCCCCCTGCCATGACAGGGACACCTCCCACTAGACCAGGTTGCTCAAGGCCCATCCAACCTAACCTTGAACACCTCCAGGGATGGAGCATCCACAACCTCTCTGGGCAACCTATGCCAGCATCTCACCACCCTCAGAGTGAAGAACTTCTTCCTTATATCTAATCTAAATCCACCCTGGTTTTACCACAACTTGTGATATACCTGGTTTTGAGGTTCAGAATTCTGGAATAATGGGAAACTGGGGGGAATCATAGAATATTTGAGGCTGGAAGGGACCTCTAGAGGTCCAACCTCCCTACACCAGCAGGGACATCTCTACCTAGGGCAGGCTGCTCAGAGCCCCAGCAAGCCTGACCTTGAAGGACTCCAGGGATGGGGCCTCCACCCCCTCTCTGGGCAGCCCATTCCACTCATCTATCACCCTCAGATTAAAGAACTTTCTTCTAATATCCAATCTAAATCTCTCCTTTCCCAGCTTAAAACCATCACTCTTGGTCCTATCATTACAAACCCTTTTGAATAGACCTTCCCCTGCCTTCATGTAGCCTCTAGAGCTCATCTGGTCCAACCTCCCTACACAAGCAGGGACATCTCTACCTAGGGCAGGTAGAATCCCAGCTTGCTTCCCAAAACAAAAGGAATTTGTGGATGTCATAATAGGAGAGTGGAGCAAAAATATCAACCCTTAACAGCATTGATAAAAAGCACCCCAACATTCTTTGCTTTAAAAATCTCATTGACTTTAATTTTACAATTATTTGGGGTTGCACCCAGGAGATGAGCACCTAGAGGTGATGATATCACAGGTGTACACCAGGAGTGGTGCTTGAGGAGAAGTTGAGTCACCTGCTACCCAGTGAATGCCTTTGCTGGTGGGGAAAAGGAGCAGCCTCACATCAGGTTTATGGAGTGACTCCTCTTAATGAAGACACGCTTGAGAAATAGGCCCTGAACAATGAGATTAAACAGGTTAAACCACTCGTAAGTAGATTTTTCTTGGGGAAAAAGAATCACTTAAATACAGATACTACATGGAACTTGTCGTGTCCTGCAAAGTGCTGTCCTTCCACAGTGGTTTGGGTGGGAAGGGACCTTTCAAGGTCATCTGGACCAACCCCCCTGCACTGAGCAGGGACATCTGCAACTAGAGCAGGTTGCTCAGAGTCCCAGACAACCTCATCAAGTCCATGTTTCTCCTATGCTGAGGTCTCCAGAGCTGGACTCAGTGCTCCAGGTGAGGTCTCACCTGTCTAGGTGAGCTCTCCTGTACCTACAGCTTGGCCAAGGTGTCCTGATTGACACACGTGCATCTGTCACTCCAGGGGGACCTTAGAGTGACCTTCCAGTATCTAAGGAGGCTACATGAAGGCAGGGGAAGGGCTATTCAACAGGGTTTGTAATGATAGGACCAGGAGCGATGGTTTTAAGCTAGGAAAGGAGAGATTTAGGCTGGATATTAGCAAAAAGTTCTTTAATCTGAGGGTGATAGATGAGTGGAATGGGCTGCCCAGAGAGGGGGTGGAGGCCCCATCCCTGGAGTCCTTCAAGGTCAGGCTTGCTGGGGCTCTGAGCAGCCTGCCCTAGGTAGAGATGTCCCTGCTGGTGTAGGGAGGTTGGACCAGATGAGCTCTAGAGGTCCCTTCCAGCCTCAAACATTCTATGGTTCTAAGAAAGATAAATATGGATGTTCTGATGGAGGACTGTAGGTCAGTTGTGTGACATCCTTCCACACCCTATTACTTTTTATTCCTGGTGTTCAAATCTGCCAAGTATTTATCTGGAGAAACTGCCTGAGAGTAACAATCACTGACTAAGCTTTTTAGTGCCACAATAATAATGAAGCATTAATGGTGAATTAAGGAACAGAATGAGAGGAAATCCAGTGTTGGTGTCTAACTAGACAGATGTGGAAGCATTAATGTGTCTGGGTAACTGAAGGAGTGATATAATCACCCAGCATCTATAAATGTAAATCAAGATCAATAAAACCATGAGGATTCTGCTGCAGATTCTGAGGGTGGGTTCAGCAGCTTGAAGGCTGCAAAATTTAATTTCCTGATCTCCTGTGCCTTTGGCAGCCTAAAAATGCTTTGGTATCTTCCTGTGCCAGGGGTTGCACTGAATTCCTGACAGTATATACATGTATTCTAGGAGAAGAGACATTTAAGGATGGACTAGAAAAGAATTAAAAAAGACTTTACTAGCAAATAAACCTCTGATGTGAAATTATCTAATTAATATTCAATTTATAATGGAAAGCCACCCAAAAAATCTGTAAATCTGTTCTCCTCTGCCCTGCTGAGACCACATCTGGAATATTGTGTCCAGTTCTGNCCTCTTCTGAAGACAACCTCTGCTCTTGACTAGTCTCAAACAACCACAAGATGAACTCACTGCAAGAAAACACCTCCTGGTGTTTGCTTTGAAGTGCCACTGACCCATCACATGAACTCTCCACACCATGAGAAGGGGGAAAGCACCAAAACAACGAGCGCCGGGGAACAAAGAGCTCGGGGGAAGAGAGCTGCAAAATCCCACACAGCAGAGAAAGTCTCCCCAGAGAAATGCTCAGATTTAGGGCAGCCAGCCCATAATTGCAGCGTTTGCAGCAGTCAGGGTGCAGGCACCACGTTATTTACAGCAGACCTTGAGCTTGGTCACCACGTTCCCTGCTCCCGAGGCCTCTGGGTTTCTGTTGTTTTGTTCTCTCTGTGTTTGATCAGCCTGTCCAAAGAATGTTCCTGATGTTTGGCCTCTCGTTGGCAGTTTTAGAGAGTGCTACAAGCACCGTTGATACCTGGTGTTCTAAAACAAGGTAGTTAATTCAGGTTGGTCACACCAGGAGGGCTGTGGGGCCAGGGTTGGAGAAGCTTCACCCCAGAAGGCAGGTTTCTAGGACAAACAACATCGAGGAGCACAAGAAACATGTGCTGAGGGCAGTGAAACGTGGGGGTTTTGGAGGAAGACAATAAAAATTGAAACCATGAGCTGGCAACATGAGCTTGCAGCCCAGAAGCCAACAACATCTAGGGCTGTGTTGAAAACAGTGTGACCAGCAAGTTGAGGGGTTCTGTTCCACTCTGGGGAGACCCCCCTGCAGGGCTGGGGCAGCTCTGGAGTCCTCAGACAGCAGAGACATGGAGCTGGGGGAGTGGGGCCAGAGGAGGCCCCAGCAATGGTGGGAGGGCTGGAAGCCTCTGCTGGGAGAGTTGGGCTTGGTCAGCCTGGAGAAGGCTCCAGGGAGACCTTCTTGGGGTCTTGCAGGACTTCAAGGGAGCCTAGAAGAAAGATGAGGACAGACTTTTTAGCAGGGCCTGTTGGGACAGGACAAGGGGTGATGGTTTGAAACTAAAAGAGGAAGATTTAGACGAGAGAGAAGAAATTGTTGGTGCTGAGGGTGGTGAGAACCTGTCCCAGGTTGCCAGAGAGGTGGTGGCTGCCCCATCCCTGGAACCATTGCAGGGGAGGTTGTTTGGGGCTCTGAGCAACCTGCTCTAGTTGCAGATGTCCCTGCTCAGGGCAGGGGGGTTGGATTAGATGACCTTTAAAGGTCCCTTCCCACCCAAAGCATTCTATGAAGGCCATTTACTCACCTCACCCCCAGGCTGAGCAGTCAAAGGTCACTGCTTGAGGAGACCTCTATCTGGACTGGTTTCATATCTGCCCAGCCCTAATTTCTTCCCCTGTGTGGACAGTTATGTTGAGCACCATGGAGCAGGACTGGAAGCTGGCTGCTCCCTCATTTAAAGCCTTCTCCTGCTTCTCTTGCTCTTCCCTGCAAAACCACCTTTGCCCCCCTTTTCCAACCCGATCGAACTGGGAGATGCTGCAATTACCATCTTGATATCAATCTTCAAAGGGCAATTATGGTCTGGTTTGAATCCCCAGTGATCACCACTTGCTTCCAGCTGCAGTTGCCATCCATCACGGCGACCTGGCAGCACTGCAATGATTAGCATGGCAAGAAATGAGAGCAAACCCACAGCAGCCCAGCCTGCATCTCAAGTAGGAGCTGGAGTGAACACCAAGCCTTTATTTTTATATTTGGGGAGCTAGAATGTGGAGTCTCGAGCAAACACGGAGCTGTTTTATTTATATGTTTACATTCGGGTTTTCCTTTAAGCTCCTGCCTTAGCATAAGATGAACTCTGCCTAAGTGGAGCCATAAACCCAGCTCTTGCTAGCTCCTGCTGGCAGCTTGATGTATCTCAGACCACCAAGATCTTTTAGCATTGAGTTAAGTGAGGTCAAGGCTCTGAAATCCCAGCACAAATACTTTGTGGTTGCTGCGGGGAAAGAGAAATTGTCATTCCCAAACAGACCTGCCTCTGACCAGCACTGAAGGTTTCAGAAGACAATATAAATCCTCCTTGTCCAACCTTCTCTGTCCAGAAGCACACAGAATGCACTTTATTTTTCAGTCCAGAGCCATAATAATGTCTTCCTGACCCGAGCTGATCGTAATTACATATAGATTTATTTATATCAACCTCAGCAGGAATTACTAATGCTGTTACCAAGAGGCACTGTGCAGTTTATTAATTCACTTCTCCCACCATGCCACTCGAGGACTTCTGCTGATCCTTCATTCCTCAGCAAGTTCCTCCTATGGAAACCACCCACTTCTTTGCAGGAGCTCCCTGCATGTGAATCCATCCTTCTCCCTCATCCCAACCAGCCTGCCTGGATCCACCAAGCCACCATTTCACAATTGCTGTGGTTGGAAAGGACCTCTAAGATCATCAAGTCCAACCATTATCTATCTCTACCAGGCCACTTCTACATCATACCCTTGAGCACTATATTTAGATGGCTTTTAAATACACCCAGGGATGGTGATTCAACCACCTCCCTGGGCAGCCTCGTCCAGTCTTTGACAACCCTTTTGGTGTAGAAGTTTTTCCTAATGTCTAACCTAACCCTTCTCTGACTTAACTTGATGCCAGTTCCTCTTGTCCTATCAGTTGTGACTTGTGAAACGAGGCCAACACCCACCTCCTTCCAACCTCCTTTCAGGTAGTTGTAGAGAGCACTAAGGTCACCCCTCAGCCTCCTCTTCTTCAGCCTAAACAACCCCAGTTGTCTCAGCTGCTCCTCACAAGACTTATCCTCAAGACCCATCTCCATGCCCTCTTCTATACCCAGGGTTCTCCATTCTTCCCTGGATCCAGGGGCATGGAGAGGTTCCTTTTGCCTCCTCAGATCTTCTGAGGATCACCCACCTCGCTGCAGCCATGGCTCCACCAATCACTTGGTGTTTTTCCCTTCTTGGCACCATTCTGGCTCTTCCCATCACTCCTCTTTGGAGCATCAGCTGCAGCTTCACAGCTTTTGTGGAATTACTTTGACCTCCCAGCTCGCGGGGGCTGCTGCATCTCACCCAGTTACCTTTGAGCTGGGACTTGAATTCTCTTTTTAAAGCCCTGCCAGTGCCTGGATTGAGATGTACCTGAGGTGGCTTTGTGTGGAGTCAACTCCAGGATGACTTACTGCTCCAGGGATGGCAGGTGCATACAAATGGAGCTGTACTTGTCCCGGGGCCAATTTAAGCCTAGGAGTGATGCAGCTGCTAAGCCTGGGTTAGTAAAACCCACACCAGAGCTCAGCTGGTGCTGCCCTGGCACCAGCTCCAACATCTCCGTGCCACATGTCACACTCCTGGAGACAGTAACTTTGGGAGGGCAGTGACAAGATGTCCTGTCAGCACTACATGAGTGATTTCTGGCTCGGCACAGCAAATTGTCTCTGCTGGTGGCAGACAGGTCTGCAGAGCTTTGATGTTCCTGCTCCGTGGTTCCCAAGACGAGCAGAGCTCTGAACTTCTGCTGAGCACATTTGCATGGCAGCTGAATTAACAAACCCTCCTGCAATCCACAGCTGCAGAAACATCCAACCTGTCTGAGCTGAGAGTAACAAGCTCTGAAGTACCTGAGCTGGCTCCGTTTCAAGCATTTCAAGCACGTTGAGCTGCACAACAGAGTGTTCTGAGAACGTTGAGCTGGGGGTTATACATCTTTAATGCAAAGGTAAAGTGGTAAACTGAGCTTGAGAGGGAAAAAAAAGAGAGGGGAAAGGAATCATCACATCATCTTCCCCTCAGAAAGCTATGAATTAAATATTAACTGGAATCAGAGTGATCCTGGGGGTGTTGCATCTCACACCAAGCTTCAGAGAGGGTTGGTTGCCTGCCTTCAGCAGCATGTGTGGGTATCACCTCCAGGGAGGTGGTTCTGCCCCTCTGCTCCACTCTTGTGGGACCCCACCTGGAGCATTGCATCCAGCTCTGGAGACCCCAGCACGAGAAGGACATGGACCTGTTGGAGGGGGTCCAAAAGATGGCCACAAAGGTGATCAGAAGCTGGAGCCCCTCTACACTGAGAGAGTTGGGGTTGTTCAGCCTGGAGAAGAGAAGGCTCCAGGGAGACCTTCTTGGGGCCTTCCAGTATCTGAAGGGGGCTACAAGAAAGCTGGGGAGGGACTTTTCAGAAGGGCTTTTAGTGACAGGACAAGGCGTGATGGCTTTTAACTGGAGGAGGGGAGATGTAGATTAGATGTAGGATGTTCTTCACTCTGAGGGTGGTGAGACACTGGCACAGGTTGCCCAGGGTTCATGTGGATGCTCCATCCCTGGACCAGGTTGGATGGGGCCTTGAGAAACCTGCTCTAGTGGGAGGTGTCCCTGCCCATGGCAGGAGGGTTAGAAGTAGATGATCTTTGAGGTCCCTTCCAACCCAAACGATTCTGTGATTTTCCTTTCTTTTCCCACTTCTTCTTCTATGACTTTTCATTCTAATCCCCACCTCAGTGTCACTTCAGAACACGGGAGGCTTTTAAGCAAAATTGCCTGATTTCTTTGCCTGACATAAGACAGATACAGGTTGCCAAAGTACCCACCAAAAGACCTTTGTTGTCACCCACTCCAGGAGCTCATCATTTAATACAAGACGAGAGAAAGGTGCAGAGAAGCTTGAGACATGAATTTCAGCTATGAGAAATCTCTGTAAGTGCCTTTAAGAGTTTGTTGTGGAGCAGAACAACCTCATCTAGTGGGAGGTGTCCCTGCCCATGGCAGGGGGGTTGGAACTAGATGATCTTTAAGGTCCCTTCCAACCCTGACAATTCTATGATTCTATGAAAAGAGGGAAGTTCCTTGGAGCTGGCTCAGCCTATGGGTGGCTATAATCTGGTTTTATCCTCCTTTTGTCCCCATGAAGTTATTACTGACATTGCTAACATGTTAGTAACAGTAAATAGAATCTTTCTTTACTTTTACCCAATGCTCATGTTCAATGAAAGAGTGATTTCAAAAGATCTGGCTTCCCATTTTGAGGGCCCAGCTCACGTGCTGGGCTCTGGGGCAGCCAAAGGGTAAAAGATTACTCCTTGAGTAACCTCCACGGGCTCGCTGAGTAGCTGTTTGTGCCCGGTGCCAAGTGGGAAAGCTGCTCTCAAAGGCAGGAGCTTGTGATAATCTACCTGCCTAAGCCCCCAAAGCTCCTGCTGTGCTCAGAACTTTCTTCCTCCCTGTGTCCTTTAGCTCCCAGTTCACTCGGTTCTGTCACAACGGGAACCATGAATTGCTTCCAAGGGTCTATGAAAACCCAGGGGTTTAATGGTTTTGCTAATGCAGATGGGAGCTCCTTGGTAGCCATGCACAGAATCATAGAATGGTTGGGGTTGGGAGGGACCTCTGGAGATCATCTCCTCCAACCCCCTGCTCCAGCAGCTCACCCAGAGCAGGGGGACCAGGATCACATCCAGGTGGGTTTGGGATCTCTCCAGAGGAGACTTCACAACCTCTCTGGGCAGCCTGGGCCAGACTCCAACACCCTCACCCCAAACAACTTTCTCCTCATGTTGAGGTGGAACCTCCTGGGTTCCAGTTGGTGCCCGGTGCCCCTTGGCCTGTCCCTGGGAACCACTAAAAATATTCAGGCCCCCATCCTCTTGACACCCCCTTTAGATATTGGTCAGCATTGATCAGATCCCCTCTGAGTCTTGTCTTCTCCAGCTCAACAGCCCCAGGGCTCTCAGCCTTTCCTATAAGGGAGATGTTCCAGGCCCCTCAGCACTTCATAGTCTCCACTGGACTCTCTCCAGTAGTTCCTTGTCTCTCTTTAGCCAGGGAGCCCAGCACTGGACCCAATACTCACTAGGGCAGAGTAGAGGGGAAGAAGAACCTCCCTTAACCTCCTGGTCACACTCTTCTTAATGCACTCCAGGATCCCATTGGCCTTCTTGGCCCCAAGGGCCCATTGCTGGCCCCTGGGCAACTTGTTGTCCACCAGCATTCCCAGGTCCTTCTCCGCAGAGCTGCTTTCCAGCACCCTGATCTTCTCCATCTTCAGTAACACAGGTTTTTAAATTTAACCATGGAATTTTCTGGCTCTTCATCCACCATCTCTCCACGTTTGCAACCTCAGTGACCTTTGAGAACAGCTCTGAGTCACTTCTTCTCTTGGTGTCAACACTTCTCATCACTTCGTGCCGGATCCGAATCCTCTCAGAGCAGCAACAGAGCGAGAGCTCCAAGAAGCAGCCGTGAAGTTGTCTCAGGGAAGTATTTTGAGCACCACCCCCCCAACCCAAGTGCCCCAGATAATGCAAAGCTCTGCTGAAAATTCCTTCTCCTTCTTATCTGTGCCTGCAAATCACAAATTGGGTAAGAAAATACCCAGCACCTGAGGAGACCAGAGGTTTCTGAGACGCTTGGCCCTGGGAAATGTTGGACTTGGCAAAGAAAATGGGGCTGCAATGGCCAGGTGTGAAATAGCAGGAGAAAGAACTGACAAACAGGTTTTTGTTATAAAAAAAATCTTGTTTTCAGTTTCAGACTCAGGTTCTATTTATGGAATTTGCAAAAAAGATAAGAAAAAGCCTCGACAAACACCTGAACAAAAGCTGCTTAGTTTGAGCTTTCATGGCCCACACGTACACGAATAATTATAGGACAACCAAAGACACTTTGGAAAATAAAGACCACATCTGAATTGAAGCTGTTTTACCCTGATCACAGAATCCCAGCACGGTGGGGGTTGGAAGGGACCTCTGGAGATCCTTGTCCAACTTCCCTTCTAAAGCAGATTCATCTACAGCAGGTTACACAGGATTGTGTCCAGGCAGGTTTGGAATGTCTCCAGAGCAGGAGACTCCCCAACCTCTCTGGGCAGCCTGGGCCAGGCTCCAACACCCTCACCCCAAACAACTTTCTCCTCCTGCTCCCATGGAACCTCCTGGGTTCCACTTGGTGCCTGGTGCCCCTTGTCCTGTCCCTGGGCACCACTGACCAGAGCCTGGCCCCAGCCTCTTGCCCTCACCCTTTAGCTCTTGATCAGCATTGATCAGATCCCCTCTGGGGCTTCTCTTCTCCAGGGCTCTCAGCCTTTCCTGGGCACAGAGATGCTCCAGTCCCCTCAGCATCTTCATAGTCTCCACTGGTCTCTCTCCAGTAGTTCCTTGTCTCTCCTTAACTGGGGAGCCCAGAACTGGGCACAACACTCCAGAGGTGGCCTCACCAGGACGGAGTAGAGGGAAGAAGAACCTCCCTCGACCTGCTGGCCACCCTCTTCTTAATGCACTCCAGGATCCCATTGGCCTTCTTGGCCCATTGCTGGCTCCTGGGCAACTTGTTGTCCACCAGCACTCCCAGGTCCTTCTCCACAGAGCTGCTTTCCAGCAGACCAACCCCTCCCCTGTATTCCTCCTCAGACACAGGACCCTACACTTGCCTTTGGTGAACCTGATGTTCACATAGGTGCCTGTTCAGCAGTAACGTTGGTACCCCCCAATTTTTCAAACTCCTCTGCCTCAGACAAAAATGCAATTTGGTTGGTCAACAGGAGTTCTTGGGCACAAAATGCAGCACTAAGCAACCTCTGGAGTTGATCTGAAGTAGAACAAAGCTGAGTCTGCTGATCACAGAGCAGGGAAAACTTCTCTATAGGATTGGAACAGAGCCCGGAAAAATTCCGCCTATAGAAGGGGGCGTCTCACAAATTTATGGCTTATCAAAAACTCGTGTTCTACAGAAGCAATTATTCATAACTCAACTGCTTGGCCACGAGGACCTTCATCCCCCTCAGCCAGCCTACATCCAGAGCCTCTGGAATCAATGGGGACTTTGTCACTGGTTTCAACGGGCACAGAATGTTACCACAACAGCATCTGCAGCACCTCCCAGAGAGGATCACCAGCAAAAATCTTCATTTGTAACCAAATGTTTCACAACCAGCCTCAGATGTGCTTTGGAAGCTTTTTTTTGGGGGGGTTATGTCTTGATTCCACCAAGCTGCAGATTTCTCAGCTCTAGTCCTAGAGATGATCTCAAGAGTTTATCTCGCAGGGGATCAGAACTTCTTTGTAATTTGCTTCTTTATTAAAATAATCAGAGCTTGAAATGAACTTTTTTCTTCCTCACAATCTTTGGTACTTGCATCAAGAGCAAGTAGCACATTTCAGGTTCTTTTTTGAGACTTTTGTGTATTTCTTTGCTCATCTGCCTTTAGCAAGTTCATGTTCTGAGAACATGAAAAGCAAGAGACTGCAGGTAAAGGGAAATTAATAGTTTATTTCATCTCAGGAGACAAAAAAATGCATCACCTTAAAAACCTAAACACTTTTCCTGTGAAGAAAGGCTGAGAGAGTTGGGGTTGTTCAGCCTGGAGAGGAGAAGGCTCCAGGGAGACCTTCTTGGAGCATTTCAGGACTTAAAGAGGACTGTCAGAAAGATGGGGACAGACTTTTGAGCAGGGCCTGTTGGGACAGGACAAGGGGTGATGGTTTGAAACTAAAAGACTGAGATTTAGACTGGAGAAAAGGAGGGGATTGTTGGTGCTGAGGGTGGGGAGAGCCTGTCCCAGGTTGCCCAGAGAGGTGGTAGAACCCCAACACTGGAACCATTCCAGGTGAGGTTGGATGGGGCTCTGAGCAACCTGCTCTAGTTGCAGATGTCCCTGCTCAGTGCAAGGGGGTGGAACTAGATGATCTTTAAAGGTCCCTTCCAACCCAAATCATTTTATGATTCTATATATTTATTGTTTGGGAAGATTAAAGAAACCAAGGCGATATGTTTTCAAATTTTCATTTTGGAAAAGATTCCTGTGGACCTACTGTAACCCAATTTCTCAGTAGCTTTTTCTCTCAGTTCAAAGTAAGGCACTTTATAACAGAATTTCACAGCTAAATAATTTAGGGCCAGGCTGTACTACGTGGTTTTCTCATTGTGTGATAGCTCCCCATGCCACTATCCCCACAGGACCAGCAAACCTCAGTGACAGCTCCAAAGATGGGCTTCCATAGGGACAACCACGTGTTATTAGACATAATCAAGGATGACAGAATCTGGCTGTTAAAACTTCACGAGATGCTCCAATACTTTAGTGACAGCAGCCATCAAAGCTGTAGATAAATTACATCTATCCTGATTTAAGACAGAACTTAGGCTGTTCAGTGACTTTACTTTTGAGTAAAGCCCCATCCCTGCTTTTTCTCCTAAGCCACTGCTAGGTAATTTTATGCAGGGCTGATGCTCAGCAAGGGATGAGATCATCCCAAAGCTGGTTCTGAGGTGGACATTTTCCCATACAAAATATTTGGAGGGGTTTTTTTTGGCTTGCAAAAATATTTTCTCTTCAGGAGACATCTCTGCAAAACCACTCAGGCTTCTCAACTTAAAGAGGTGCTTGCTTAGTTCCATGGCTCTGCACGGGCACAAGGGTCAGGGTGGTGGGAGGAGGAGGACAGAATAATTTAGGTTGAAGAGACCTTTAAGATCATCAAGTCCAACCATTAAACCAACACTGCCAGGGCACCACTAACCCATGTCCCTCAGCACCACATCTCCACGGCTTGGAAACCCCTCCAGGGATGAGGATTCCACCACTGCCCTGCCCAGCCTGGCACAGCCCTTGCCATGAAGAAATTGTTCCTTATGTCCAACCTAACCCTCCTCTGGTGCAACTTGAGGCCGTTTCCTCTTGTTCTATCACTTATTCCATGGCAGAAGAGTCCACCTGGCTCCAACCTCCTTTCAGGGAGCTGTTGAGAGCCAGAAGGTCTCCCCAGAGCCTCCAGGCTCAACCCCCCCAGCTCCCTCAGCTGCTCCTCACCACACTCCTGCTCTACACCCTTCCCCAGCTCCGTTGCCCTTCTCTGGCCACGCTCCAGCCCCNGGGCGGACGGGCCATATAGTCCGTCGCTTAATGGCGCTCGGAGCCGGTGGGGGGTAGGGGTTGGGGGGGGGTTGGGGGAGCGGCGTGGTCAGGGAACAAAGCGCCGAAGCTGCCAGGTAAGGCCGCGGCTGCCACCGTTGGGCAGGGGGGAAGGGGATAGGGAGGGCTGCCCTGCCAGGGCTCACCCCCTCCCCGCTCCATTTCTTCTCTTCCTTCTCTTCTTTCTATCGGCCGTTTGCGAGAGGAACGGATCCCCCTCGGGGTGAATTTCCCCCGCCGGCCTCCTCCTCCTCCGCCGGCCCTCCCGCACCGCCGGGGCTTGAAAGGAAGGGAGGCGGGGAAGGAAGGAGGGAGGGAGGAGAGGAAAAGGGGGGAAGGAATCGCCTTGAGTTTCTGGCATTGCCGCGTTGGTGTAATTTTACCCCTCGGTGTGGGGAGAGGGAGGGCGGAGGGGCGGGAAAAGCGGCTGTGGCGGCGGCTCCCTCCACAAGGCTCCTGCCTCTGCACCCTTCTCTGGGGCTCCTGATTCCCCCCCTCTAAGACTCCTGCTTCTCCTCCCTCCCCGGGGCTCCTTCTCCTCCTCCAAGGCTCCTTCTCCCTCCCCAAGGCTCCTGTCTCTGCTCTGTGTGCCCAGGTGGCGAGGCCGGGGGGGTCCCCGCGGCCATGGGGGTGCAGGACCGGCCCCAGTGCTTCTTCGAGATCGAAATCAACCGCGAACCAGGTGAGGCTGCGCCTCCGGCACCGCCGCTCGGGCTCCGCTGGGGTGGGTTTTTTAATCGTATTTTACCTTCGTTATTGCCTCAGGCCCCTGATGGGGCGTTTCTGAGTTTTTAAGCAACTTTTGGTGTTTACCGGATGCTTTTTGTTCGGTTTCGGGGTTGATTTTTTTGATTATCATGCAAGAAGAGGGAGGTTTGGTGAGTCTAACCAGCACTATTGGGAAGATAAAAAACATTCTGTACCCGAAAGTGCTGCCTGGGTGTCTATTATACATTTACTGCTCTATAAACCGTGGAAAATTGGGGCAAGTTGTGAGGAAACGGGAGAGCTTCTCCTTTTTAATCACCCAGTAATTAAAACTGGAAAGGGACCTCAGGAGGTCATCTGGTCTAAATCTTTCCTCCTCCGGCTTAAAATGAGCCTTCTGAATGTAGATGAAGAATTGACCAGAGAAGCACAGACTCTCTCACCAGATGGCCTGTTTAGAAAAAATAATAATTAAAATAAATCTCTCTCTTAGCTCATGTTTTCCCTATGGGAAGTGTAATTGCCCGTAAGTGGTAGACTGGTGAGTTTTAATCCTGGAATAAATACTTGGTTCCCTCTTCTGGTTTTTTCCCCACGCTGTAAAAATGGTGGTAGAGGTTTGTTTACCCATCTTTTGGGGTGTGAGTTTGTCAATGCAGATGAGTGTACTCACAATGTTTTATATTGTCACTCTTTTGTCTGTCAGAAAAAATGAATTGGCTTCATTATGCTTTCACTTTCATTTTCTGCTTCAGTGTTTCTCTGAAAGCCTTTGAAATCAGAGTTTGTACCTCTGCATTTTCAGATTTCAGTTGCACTCAGATGTAAGTGTCACCCATTCAGCTTCCTCCTCATTTTCACCAAGATTTCCAGAGAAAGACTCGATTCTAACTTCACTGAGCTGATGGGGCATATCTAGAAATCTGTTGCTATTGCAGCTCCTGTTACAGTTATATTAATTCAGTGCCTTTTCTGAATGCTTTTACTGAAGAGGAAAATGTTAATGTAAATGGAGTTTTGACATCTTCTGTTGCTTTAAATTCAGATTTACTATGGAATGAGGCTACAAAAAAATGTTTTAAGGTTGGGTAGGATTCCAGTTTAGGACTGATACTTTGATGGGATTGATTTATAGCAAAGACAATTCTTTCTCTATCTCATTTGCTTTGAATCTCTGTTGAGGTTTTTTGGTTTAACTCTCTTCTCCCTGTGCTATTTTCCCCCTCTCTTTCTTTATGCACAAATTTCCCATTCCATAATAACCTCTTGTTGCCTGTTTTATCCCTTCCACATCACGGTTGAAAGTGCATTACCTTGTTTTCCCTCACATCTACTGGGGTTTGATGACTGATAGTGGCCTCAGAGGGGAATTGCAGCCTTGGTGTTCTTGGTGGTGCAGAGTTCTGGCTACCTGGAGCACACACAGGGCTCTGGCTCTGCCTGTATTTATTTTCCCTTTAAAATAACAGGGATCTCACCCAAATTCAGAGCCTTGCTGGTTTTGTTGCACCAATTAATGACTCAGAAATGTGCCCTTTTGTAAAATGCTGGTACAGGGACTCGTGCCTGATCTGGTTAAACCACTTTATTCTGGCATCTTGTTTTTTAATTCGCTGTGCAGCTATGTCTTGGGATTTCAGGTTATATGTAAAAAGCTCAGACATTGCTCTTTCAGCTGGAAGATGACCTTCAAAAGCTGAGTTGAGTGGGGATGATAAAGCAGTGCTTCCAGATGACACAAAGCACTTGGTCTGAGATGTACTCTCCTTCTGATACTAGGGAGGAATTCATTTTAACTTCTGAACTGCCAGCACATTTCCAAATTAGAACTGCCAGCACATCTCCAAATTAGCTTTTTGCTTATTTGGCTTTAATCGAAGAAGCTGATCTGCTTGGTCATTTTTATTAGATGTAAGGAGAAAACTGGGGGAAAAGAACAATCCTGCATTTTGTTGCTAGCTGAGGAATAAAACATTGCCCTGGCTCTGTGTGCACTGAAGAGCTGAACTCAGATCTCTCCCCAAAATGCAGAGAACAAGAGGCTGTGCCTCTCGCAGGGCTGGAGACATCACTTTGCTTGCAGGAAACAAAACTCTGTCATTTTTAACAGTGGAAGTTGCTTGGAGTCCAAAAACATTCCCCCGTGCAGCTGCCAGCTCTTGGCTTTCCCCTTCCAGGCTTTGCCTGCCCAGTGTTTGCCAAGATACCTGAGGCAATTAAAAAGAAATAAAATAAGAGAAGTGCATGGGCAAAAAGAGAAGGAGCAGCAAAAGGTGTGTGGGGGGGTTGCATATGTGAGTTTGAATTAGTCTCACTCTTTAACTAGATCCCTTGTAAAATACAGGATTGGATGTTGTAGCTTTGGTTGGATTTTCAGGAGCTTTCTTACAGCTTTTGTGTCCACATTTTAATTTTAGCTGCAGAATCCTGGAATAAAACTTGCTGCCTCCTTGTGTGTGCCTCTGGCAGCGAGGCAAACCTTGTAGGCTTTGTGTCAGTGTTTTTTAACTCTAAATTTAGGCTGCTTTTAATAAGTTGCCTGTTAAGCTTGTTCTTTTTTTATGAATGCACATTGTGCTTCGTAATTTTTAAAGAACAAATCAGGAATAAGCATCTGTTGTGGTAGCAGCACAGACAGCACCTTTTGGATCCCCCCCTGCCAATGGATTTGGACAGTTTCTAACCACTTGGAGTCTTCCAAGAATTCTGGGATGGCAGCAGATACTTATTTAAATAATTCTGTCCTTGCTCAGTGTGGAGCTTCAGTGTGTCAGGTACAGTGATAATCAGCACAGATGTCTGAGGATGTCCCAGACACTCTCTGCTGCTCTGGCAGTTCATCTGACCATCCAAGACTCTTTTTCACACATCTCACTCCCCAACTGGCTTTATCCATCATATTTACTCATTTTTGCTTTGTCTCATTCTGACTCACAGAAGAATTTTCCTTTTTTACTTATTTTTCCTTCTATCATCTGTTTCTGTTTGATCCTTTGCTCACTTCTTCATTCCACTTCAATCTTTCCTTCCTGGGCTATGTCCCTTCTCAGTCAGTGTGTTCTTCTATTAATTATTCTAGTCACTTTTGCCTAAAGTTTGGTGTATTTGGGGATTTTGGCAGCTATGAATTTATCTAAAATAAGCTCTGCTGCAGAAGTCATCATAGTACCTGCAGGAATAGAACCATCAATGCCTTATGGGGTTTTTGTTACCCTTCCTCAAGACAGAAACTGTTCTCAACTGGCTTCCCATCAACTTTGAGCCTGTTGAAGGCAAAAAATTGTAGATAGGCAGAAAACACATCAGCACTTTGAGAATGTCCCTCAATAATCCAGTTGAAGGTGGCACAACAGGACCCAAGGGGATGTGTTTCCCAGGGAACTCCTATCAGAGGGCACAAGGGAGGTAGGATATAAATGGGTTTGGGGGATCTGATTTGATAAAAATTGTAGTTAATTCATTATATAAAATTGTTGTGGTCAGTGCAGCATGATCTGGCACTTTGGGATGTGGTTTAGTGGTCATGGTAGTGTTGGGTTGATGGTTGGGCTTGAAGATCTTAGAGGTCTTCTCCAACCTTAATGATTCTATGATGTACAATAAATTTTTGGTGTGTGGAGGCAGTTTAGTAGAGAGCTGGGGGAAGGAGTTTATGAAGGGTTTCCTTGCAGAGAGCTTGAGGAAGCATTAACAAAGGGCTGATGTGTTGAGATTTTATAGATCCAGTTCATGGGCACTGGGACATCCCTTGTTTTAATTGATTTTTTTAAATAAAATCTGTTTTTTCCACAGTGAACTTTGACTTTTCTGAAAACCCTCACCACATTTCTACTTTAAAGCAGTATTTTAAAATTTATATGAGCCAGTGTACCCCAATTTAGGGATAAATTAATTAATCAAATTAAAATACAGTCATTTTAGTGAGCTGTTATTTAAACTCTTATGCAAATCTATCTAAGCCTTTGGGTTTCCTGGTCTTGGTCTTTAGGGGATGCAATTGTTGTCTTAAAGGTTGTAATCCCTGCTTTTTCCTTCAGGATATTCCTGAGAGAAGCACTGAGGTGGCTTCTTGGTTTGTTCAAAGGAACTGGGAGAAGACAAACCCAATATATGTAAATTTGAATTTGGAATAAGCAGGTTTATTTTGGGAGTGTCTGTAATTGACACCTTTGTGGCCTAAACTTAACAGCAGGTAGGGAAACAGTTTGTGTTACATGGAAAATACTTCCAAGCAATATATGTTTGGCTCCTGAGGTTGTTTCTGAACAGTTAAGCAGCAAAATTGGAGGGATAAAAATTGGAAATCAATGAGAATTCTGATAAACTTGTCCAGCAAGAGCCCTTAATCCAGCAGTGATCCATACACTGAATTTTTTTGCACTTCATTTGAATCACGTGCTGGTTCTCCCTCAGCTGAAGAATAGATCAGGGGTTCAAAAACGAAACAAAAGGGAAAAAAAATGTTTTCATCTTTCAGTTTGAAAATCTAGTTCTGAAATTGGATTATTTCCCTTCATTATGCTTCTGGTGCCTGTAATTGGCAGAGCTCATTAGCTGCAGATAGCACTTTTTGAAATCAGACTTCAAAACATCTCAGGCTTTATCTCAACGTCACTCACTGGGGGTAATTACCAGGAACATAAGTATTTCTTTCATCATTTCCTCTAATTCCCATTAAAATCTTTGAAACTAAGTGAAAGGCCTGCTAACAAAGCAGAGGACTTGATCAAAGGATTGTTTTGCAAATAATAGGCCAGTGTGAAGCTATGGGTGGTGGGTACATTTCTGTGGTGTTGGCTCCCACAAGAAGGGCAGTAATGAACTCTGAAGTCTACAGAAGAGCACATCTGAGCTGGGAGGATCAGTCTTCCACTGAGAGCAACACTAAATTAATCCTGCCCCATTAAAATATACAAATTAATTAAAGATTTAAGTTTTTTTTAACCTCCTTGTGGTACTGGAAGGTTTGAATCTCAAGTAAGGTGGGAGTTTTCAGTGTTAAAAATACAATCCCAGCATTTTTTGTCTCAGAATGAGGTATCATAGAATCATTTAGGTTGGAGAAGACCTCTAGCATCATCAAGTCCAACCTTCAACCCAACATCTCCTAGACATGTCCTGAAGCTCCACATCTACTTGTTTCTTGAACACCTCCAGGGATGGTGACTCCACCACCTCCCTGGGCAGCCTGGTCCATATATCTGTGTATCTGTAGGGTCCTGCCTTGGCTAAAGCCAACTGAGGGGTCTCAGAGGGTTTGTGAGCAGATGTCACCTCCTTGAGTAACTCTTGGCAATTGTTTGGTTTAATTTACTATTCAAGACTTGCAGAATGAAGAAGAAAGACTGAGGGACTTGGGGCTTTTTAGGCTAAAGAAGACAAGACTAAGGGGATCTGATCAATGTTTATAAATATCTGAAGGGTGGATGTCAGGAGGATGGGGCCAGACTCTTGTCAGTGGTGCCCAGTGACAGGACAAGAGGTGATGGCCACAAACTTGAACATAGGAAGTTCCATCTAAGCAGGAGGAGGAACCTCTTTATTTTGAGGGTGTCTGAGCCTGGCCCAGGCTGCCCAGAGAGGTTGTGGATTCTCCATCTCTGGAGACATTCAAAACCCCACCTGGGCTCCATCCTGTGCAATCTGCTTTGGCAGGGGGGTTGGACTAGATGATCTCCAGAGGTCCCTTCCAACCCCTACCAGTCTGATTCTGTGAAAACTTGTTCCCTAATCAAATAACCTTCATCTCAGGGAACTGGTAGCATCTCAAATGCTTTTTAATCTATGTTTTGTCAGTATATACCTCAGCCCCAAGTGCAGAATGACATGTTTCCTGGTTTGGTTTTTGAGGGAAGAGCTGAGAGAAAGATTTGTAGGTTCTAAGCATACTTTTTATACAGATTTTGATTTCTTTTTTTTATTAGCAGCTGTTATTTCTTACGTATTTGTCTGACCAAGGTGTGAAAGTGCTTCTGATCTTTCTCTGGCACATTTAATTGCCTGTTTGACAGGTTGTATTTCCCTGGTGGTGATAATGTGTTCATGCAGTTGAGGTGAGATGCAGAGAGGAACTCACCAGACAGATACATGGGCATATAATTTGTGTTGTATAACCACAGGGCAACATTTTATATAGCAGGATATAACAGGATAAGTCATCTTTTGGGTTCTGCTGAAGTGCTTCAGTGCTCCTCAGCTTTGAGGAGAGGTGTCTTTATCATTTCAAATGGAATCTGCAGCCATTTGGTGTTGGGTGTGTACATTCAAAGCCCACCTGGATGCCCTCCTGTGGAATGTGATTTAGGTGAACCTGCTCTGACAGGTCCAGAGGTCTCTTCCAACCCCAATCATTCTGTGATTCCAATCAGTTTGTAGGAGTTGAAAGGCATGAGAAGCTGCATTATTATTATTATTATTATTATTATTATTATTGCCAAAGCACTAATGAAAGACAGTGTAGAAATCATGATAATGTAGTTTTGAGTGTCTTTTCCCATGTTCTACATGGATGTCTTCAAGAACTTAAGGTGATGGCCTTCCACCAGAAGACAGAATTGGTTTCTGCTGCTTAAGGTCCTAAATATCAGAGAATCATAGAATGGCTTGGGTTGGAAGGGACCTCAAAGATCATCTAGTTTCAACCTCCATGGCAGGGACACCTCCCACTAGACCAGGTTGCTCAAAGCCCCATCCAACCTGGCCTTGAACACCTCCAGGGATGGAGCATCCACAACCCCCCTGGGCAACCTGTGCCAGGGTCTCCCCACCCTCAGAGTGAAGAATTTCCTCCTCATTTCCAATCTAAATCTCCCCTCTTTCTATTTCTTCATTCTTTGGAGACCATCCCTACCTTTTCCTTAGATTTTCCTGCTGTCATGATGAATACTCAGAGAACATTCTCACTGCAGTTAATGGAATGCAGAAATTTCAACAGCTGGAGAAATCTTGAATTTTTATCTCAAATTACCCCAAATAAAGCTGATCTCTGTGTTACCTTATTTCTCTCCTTGAACCAACAATTCACCTCGTGGCCAATTGCAAATGTTGGGTCAAAGCCTTAAAATGAAACACAATTTTTTAGGAGCCTCTCAGAATGTTTCTTGGGGCTGATGTGTTGAATAAAACATATTTGAACGTCAATTTTTTCATTTATTTATTATCACAGAATGGTTTGGGTTGGAGGGCACCTCAAAGATCATCTAGATCCAACCCCCCTGCCATGGAGAAGGAAAAGAGAAGTATTCCTGGAATATTCAAGTCATCTTTGAAGTGTTACCAGTGCACACCACTAGAGGGTAGTGCCCACTGATGAATTTTTACTGGTTTCCTTCTAATCCTGGCCAGCTGTGTGGCTCTTAGGGCTTATTTCACAACCTGTCCCAATAATTTGTTCTTTGCTAATTTGGAGCATTTTTTTAAAAGATTTCAGACATTTGGGAGTTTGGGGGTTTTTTTTCTTTGGTGATTTACATCCCAGTATCTTGGGAAATAAACTAGAAAATGTGAATCAGTTCTGAACTAGTTTTGCTTTGTGTTAAATCACTCTTGAGCAGGATTTTAATAGTTTTCCAGGATGCACATGATCACTTGGGGGGTACCCTGGGGGTAGCTGCACTGAGAGTGAGAATTACTCTGCTCACTTTGCATAGAGAGGAAAGAGCATTTGGTTCATAGTGTTTGGGAAGTAGAACATTAGTCCTGAAATTGGTCATGTCAGGGGAGACCTTCTGGCTCTGCACAAGTCCCTGCAAAGAGGTTGGAGCCAGGTGGGGTCGGGCTCTTCTCCCAAGGAACAAGCAACAGGACAAGAAGAATTGGCCTCAAGTTGCCCCAGGGGAGGTTGAGGTTGGAGCTGAGGAACAATTTTTTCCCTCAAAGGGTTGTGGAGAGGTGGAGTCCCCATCCCTGGAGGGGTTTCCAAGCCATGGAGATGCTGATGGACTCAATGATCTCCAGAGGTCCCTTCCAACCCCTAATGTTCTGTGAGATGTGGTGCTGAGGGACATGGGTTAGTGGTGACCTGGCAGTTAATGATTGAACTTGATGGTCTTAAAGGTGTCTTCAGCCAAAATGATTCTATAATTTTATTATTTTCACCTTTCACATTTGGTTCATCTATTTTTTTTTCTTTATAAACTAAAAGATTTTAGGGCAAAAGTGCCAAAGCATCTGTAATCCTGAACAGAGTGTGGGCCTGAGTCATTTGGGCTGCTGAGGAAATGATCTGAGGGAATTATGATCATTAATATATTTGTATAAACATATTGCTTGGGAGGGTGAGGGAGGAAATTCCCCCAGCTCTCTGAGGACCTGTATTTACAGCAAATCTGTTTCAAAACAGCACTGAATTGATGGGATAAACTAGATTAGTAACTCCATTTGGCATTCCAGGTTCAAACCAAAATAGAGCAATAAATTAGGTGTAACAATATTGACTAATCATTTTTTTTTCAATTATTTTCTGCATTTTTTTTTATATAGTCACTTGGGATGTTTTCTTATTGATAAAATAACTTTGCCCCAGAAAATTCTCTTTTCAAACCACACCAATTTATTTCTCTATAGACTTTTTCTGTCATGATAAAGAAGTATAAAGCTCTTAATTATTTTGTTTTCCTCTTCTAGTTGGTCGAATTATGTTTCAGCTCTTCTCAGACATATGTCCGAAGACTTGCAAAAACTTCCTTTGCTTGTGCTCTGGTAAGTAACACACTCATATTTCAGGTTTTTCATATTTCTTGCAATTACTATTTATTCATGCAAGTATAAACCACAGTCCTGATGGTTTTTTTTCTATTTAAAACAAAGCTGAGACTCATTAGTGCTGAAAAGAATTTGAATAAAGCATAGTAGCAATACTGTGCTATTCCATAAGTGGGACTGATCTAGAACAGTGAAGATAATACATGATTATAGAACATAAACCAATGAATTTATGGGGGGAAAAAGCAGATTTATTTTTTTTTATCCCTAATGTGGAGCTCCTGTGGGTAAAAGTGGTTGACAAGGCTGAGGCTATGGTGGAATTCTTAACATCAGTGTGATAAAGGCAAGTGATTCTTTAGGATCTCTCAGGGCTTTAGGTGTTATCAGGAGAGATATTAAGTATTAATGTCACTGCACAGTGTAATGGTGACATTTGACTTGAGACATGAACGTATATAAAATATTTTCTTATATAAAGTGATTACAGATCAGATCCTGAGTGTATTTCAAGTGTATATAAATGCTACATGGGGATAAAAGGACAAGAGCATCTATTAAATCTGAGAAAACTCATTTTTTGCTAAATAAAGGACTAAAAGGGAATATGATAGTCCCTTAAATCTGGGGTTGTTTGGGAGAGAGATTTGTGAAATCAAAGGAACAACATTGGCAAAATGTCTGGGTATGATATAGCACCTTCCATCCCTTTTTTTTTTAAACAGGACTTAATTTAATTTAAAAAATGGCTTCTAATGATTGGAAGAGTAAGGGTAGGAGGGATGTCATGGATTTTTTGGTCTGCCCTGTTCCTCAGGGATTTTTCAGCTGTAAGCAAAGATTAATCCTGATTAGGTTATGATAGGAATTGATGTGTTATTTATGTGGATTCTGTGTCTCTTGGTGATCTCCTGGTCTTGTTTAATGCTCAGTGACTTGCAGTATACCTTGAATTAACTGCACCACTGAAGCCTCTACCCTTTTCCAAATCATTAAAAGACTTTCCAGGCAGCATTTCAACATCTGGCCCTAGTTGAAGATCTTGTAGCCAACTGGTTATGTGAAATAAATTTGATACCTTTATGTAGTAACTTCTAAAAGTCCATCTTGGAGCTCAGATCCCAGAATGAAACATGTTCTAGATAATCTCTGTGAAGATTTAGAGGAGCTTTATAATACTGTGAACTTGTGGAAGGTACAGTATGTATCTCTTTCTTTTTTTTTTGAGGTCTGTGGTGATGCCTCCTCTTTTTATTCTACTTTCTGATTTTTTTTTATCACTTAGGCTTATCAAAGTGATACCCAGGGATAGACAGAGGCTGGGGAAGGATGGAACAACTCATAGAAAAATGGGAACTCCTTTGAAGTTTCTCTTAATCAGATAGATTACAAAAGATAAGACATAAAATATGGTCACAGGCTGAGTAGCTCAATGTCTGAGCATCGTGTTCTGTAGCTCTGAAGGATTGTTTAAATCCTTCCAGCAGCTTTGCTGGAAAAATGTCAGGTGGAGATAAAAGATAAAGGAAGGAAAAGGTGTTGGAGATGATGAACAACAGAACAAGCAGGAGAAAGAACAACTTTTAAAAGAAGAAACAAGTCTGACTTCTTTGTATTGCATCCCTGTTTGGATTCTGTTCCACAGCTGGATCTACAAGGGGTTTTTATGGACCTCATAGCAACTTGATTAGGGCCATACACATCCACTGTGTCACTGAGTGGTTGGTTTCACTTGTCAGGAGCTTCCCTTCTCATACTCTTGAATGGAGACCACTATTGAGCACCTAATTCAAAATACCTCAGATTGGGTTGGCAGCACAGGGTGTTCATGGGGCAGGAGAGTGAAGTTTTCCTGGTGAAGGGAGAAGGTCCTTGTCTTGTGTCCTCCTCAACTAACAGGGTATCCCTCACAATCACATTGGCATTGATGGGTGGCCTGACACTGTGCCCATGTGGGTTGGTGAAGAGAAGAGACATGGTTGGAGTAACTCAGTCCCATTTTTCCAAGAGTGAATCACATTAAAATTGAGTTAAAGCCTCTTCCAAGCTCAGATTTTCACCCTGGGATTCAGCTGCCACGTCCAGATGCAGAAGAGGTTTGAGGAGGACTCTGGTGTAAGCTTCAGCTTACATGATACAACCACAGAAAGTCATTAAAACCCATCATTATATTAAATTGTTTTCTTATAAATTATCCTAAGTGGGTTGCTCATAAGCACAACCCTTCTTGAGGGGGGAGGAAATTTTTATTTTAAGAAAAAAAACCTCATTTTCACTTGAGAGTCCCCTTGTAAAAGGATGGTGGAACAGGTAGGACTGTGTTGTCTGCTGTCCTTGTGCTGTTCTGATCTCACTTTCAGCACTGAGGAGGTAAAACCATTTATTCAGTGACAATCTGCAGATTCTTTTTATTTACCTTTCTTGCAGGTGAGAAAGGAATTGGCAAAACAACTGGAAAGAAGCTGTGGTACAAAGGCACCACCTTCCATCGTGTGGTGAAAAACTTCATGATTCAGGGGGGGGACTTCAGTGAAGGTAAAATACATTTCACTGCAGTGTTTTAAATGGAGCAGAAATGGTCTAATTTCTGGGGGTAGATTGTAACTTTAGAAAATGCCATGAAAGTCACATAGAATCCCAGCATGATGGGGGTTGGAAGGAGCCTCTGGAGCTCATCTCTTCCAGCCCCCCTGCTCCAGCAGCTCACCCAGAGCCCAGGGGCACATCCAGGTGGGTTTGGAATCTCTCCCGAGAAGGAGCCTGGCCCAGGAGGCCCAGAGAGGTTTTGGAGTCTCCAACCCACTCACCCCAAACAACTTTCTCCTGTTCAGATGAAACCTCCTGGGTTCCACTTGGTGCCCATTGCCCCTTGTCCTGTCCCTGGGCACCACTGACAAGAGCCTGGCCCCATCCTCTTGCCCCCCACCTCTTAGATATTTATAAACATTGATAAGTGCCATAAAATATTTCATTTTCTGTGAAGTGCAGCACAGATCACCCGTTTCTTTGTTAATTTTTGATATTCTAGAATATCTCAACTGAAGTAATATTTGCTTAGAAAAATCTTTTAAATTAAAGAAGGAAAAAAGACCCCACTGGAGTTGATAAAACAGGCATGGTGAGGAAATACCTTTGTTTTGAGAGTCAAGGAGAAGTGAGGATGCCTTTAAACCCACCAGCTACTTTATCACATCCCTTCTAGTGTCTCTCAGCTGCTTGGAACCAGGCAAGGTTGTTGCTCACACCTACTCTTGTCTCCTTGCTGCCTGCTGCTGTTTTTCTGTCTGCTGCTGCTGCTTTAGCAAATTCCAGCTGAGGTTTAGCCTTTGGTGCCTGTTTCAGACTTTCCCACATTCAGAGGCACTCAGGCAACCTTCATGCTCCCTAGTTTGGGTGTCCACAGGATAATATGGCTTTGAATTTGGGATCATAGAATCCTAGAATGCATTGAGGTGAAAGGGTCCTTCCAAAGTCATCTAGTCCAACCCCCTGCAGTCAGCAGGGATGTCTCCTACTAGATCAGGTTGCTCAGAGCCCCATCAAGCCTGACCTTGAACATCTCCAGGGATGGGACCTCCACCACCTCTCTGGACAACCTGTTCCAATGTCCCACCACCCTCATAATGAAGAACTTCTTCCTAACATCTAATCTAAATCTACCCTACTAGAAACTGTCTCTTCAGATACCAGTAACTGGCCAGAGTGTCCTGGTTTGTTAGGAACTGGTGGGATGATAATAGTGGAAATAAAGGAAATAAAAGGTTTAATTCATGATTTTTTTTCACGTGCAGGTAATGGAAAAGGAGGTGAATCTATTTATGGTGGCTATTTCAAAGGTAAGAGCAAATATGTCTTTGCAGATCCTTTCTCCAGTCCTGAGATAAGCTTTGATTCCCAAGCTCCTTAATGAAAACAAGGGCTACTTATAGATCACCTTTTGCATGAAACTAATGTTGCATGAGAATTCTTTTGAGATGCATGACTTTCAGATAATAATTTTTTTTACTTTTATTTTTTTTTGGTAATATTTAACTTTAACTGACAATTACTTAAGGCTAACATTATTGGTTAAAGATGACTTTCAGCATGGAGGTTAGGCAACTTTATTCATGAATAAGCTCCTATCTTCCTGCCTAAAACTGTCAACATATTCTTTTGTTTATAGAGAATGTGGTCTTTTGCAAAATGAAAAGGTAAGAGACAAAAGCTCAGTAACACAAATTCAAACTCTGTTCCCTTGTACCCTCCCTAGTAAATCTCTAGCCAACGTTTGTAGATGGGTCTCTGTGTTGCTTGGAGAAATGAAGAGTTCTGTGTCTAACCTTTCTGAGGGCTAATGACTTATTCTGAGAGAGAATTCCTGGTGGAATTGCCAGCTCTAAACAGTTATTTACTCTTATTGTTCATCTCCTTTTCCTCCCCTTCCCCAGTCAAGGTTTGTACCTTAGTGGTCCTTTAAAAGTGTTTTGTTGATATTCATTTTACTTGCAAAGAACTGATAAATAAATGTACCTTTAACTCTTTTTAAATGGTGAGTTTCTAAAGTGTTTGTTTAAAGATATACAATTTTTTTCCTGCAGAGTCCCAGGTATTTACTGTGGTATTCAAGCCTTAATAGCAGCACTATGTGTATATATATATATTTAAATACCAGCCCCTGGGTCTGTTTTGCTTGGTGGTTAAATGCATGTTAAGTTTGCCTTAAATAGAGCCCTAGTTGGGTGTCAGGGTTTTACATCCTTTAGTCAAAGCCTTGAGTAGATCCATTTACACAGAAGTTACTAGGGCTTGTAACTGTGCAGCCTTGGGGTTTGATGTGCAGCCTTAAAAATCATGGCTTTGGGCACCCAAATTCCCTGGGTTTAGCTTTGAAAAGGAACTTGGGAAGATCTGGGTTTATCTTCCAGCCAGAAGTTCTCTAATTCACTGAAATATCAAATGCATGCTTAGTCTTAATTGATTTTAGACATAAATTGCAAGAAAATAGAGATTCTTTAGCTTCTCATTCAGGTATCTAGGGGTGGGTTGGGTTTTTTTCCTTGTATATTTTGAGGCTTCCAGTTGTGGTGGCTTGGTGGCCATTTCATAATGTGCCATTCCATGGAAGTGCCTTTTTCTCTCCATCTTCCAACCCAAGGTGCATGCTGTGAAAATAACAATATCCTGGGTGTTAAGCCTTGGGTTAGGACACCAGGAAATCCACCAGCCTTGTTCTGAATGCAGAAAATGCTGGATTTAAATCCAAGTCTGTGAGAATTTCATGTTTATTGACAGATCCTCATAATGACTTGGGGGACCTTGAGCAACCTGCTCTAGTGGGAGGTGTCCCTGCCATGGCAGGGGGGTTGGAACTGACGATCTAGAACCAAACCATTCTAGGATCTTTGAGGTCCCTTCCAACCCAAACCATTCTAGGATTCTATGATCATTGAGGTCCCTTCCAACCCAAACCATTGTAGGATTTGATGATTCTATAATTCTCTGCCTTTAAATTTTTTCCAGTCAATGTTTGCACTATATCTGAACCGTTTCCTTCAATGTTTTCTCTCTCATAACTGCTTCTACTCTAACTTGTGAGAGGCTCGTTTCACCTTGATTTTTAGTCATTTTTTTTCCCAACCTGTCCAGATTTCCTCCAGCAGCTGCAGAATTTCTCCTTTAGAGCATCCATAAGTCACTAAGCCAACTTTTTTTAGCCTCGCATTCCTTGTCAAGGGGGGGGAAAAACGAGAGAAAGGGGGGTAAGCAACGGAAAAAAAACCTGACAACCCAATATTTTTTCTTCAAACAGATGAAAACTTTATTCTCAAACATGACAGAGCGTTCCTTTTGTCAATGGCAAACCGAGGGAAACATACCAATGGTTCCCAATTTTTCATGTGAGTAGATGTGGTACCACAGTTGAGCTTTTCCTCCCCAGAGAAGCGCTGTTCATGAGAAAGATGGTATTGCTAAATTCTCTCCTAACAACCTTCTCCCCCTCATCTCAAGCCTGCAGCCTGAGCTAACCTCACTTAGCCCCCCCTTTGGCTTGTGCCATTCACTTGGAAGCTGCTGCCCCCCCTGAGTGCTCCTTGGCCTTTGCTTTTATCCCCTAAAAATGCAGCTCTTAGTGGCCAGCAAAAGGTTTCTCTGCCTTTGTGTGTGCACCAACCAAATCTTAAATGAGCTTTGTATGTGGAGGGAAGTGAGGTCTAGGTGTGGTTTGTGTGGGGTTGCATGTGTTCTATAAAATAGGATGATTTCTGATTTATTTGGGGGTTTTTCAAGGGGAGGATGAGTTGGGTTTGTTTTAATTTGTTTTATTTTTTCTTATTTTTTTTTAAATGTTTTTTCCTGACATGCTTTTCTTCATATTGCTGCATAGTTCTGTTTACTTGTACTTGTACTACTTTGGTACCTACAATACATAAAAGTACATTCTGATAATCAGATTTTTCCTTTAAAAAAATAAAACTCCATTGTAATATGTAGAAATTCCATTAAATTGTAGAAAACATGACTCTATCATCAATAAATACTCAGATCTCCTATATCAGGGTCTTCTGGTTAAAGCAGTTGTAGTCTAGGTGCAGTATTAGCATTTTTAAACTTAATTTTCACATGATTATTCCTCCTGTTAACCCCCTTTTCAAAATTGCTCTCTGTCAATGTTTAACAGCCTATTTGGAAAGATCTGGATTGTAATTTGGGGCTTGTGCTGAGAAGGGCTTTAGGAAAAAATAACACCAGTGTTTCAAAAGTAAATTTTAGTGTAGTTATTTAACTAGAAAACTGATTTTTTTTCCCCCCTTTGCCATCTTTCTTGGGGGCTGAGAATGAATGGCGCTTCCCTGTCCTCAGTAAAGGAGTAACTTGTCCTCAAGAATCTCTTTTCTTTTTTTTCCTTTGCCTGAAAAAGATCTTCAGTGTCATATGATGAAGTTCAGATAAGAGACATTTTTAGGTCTCCTCCTAAAGAATGCCCTAAAAATGGAAAATGAACAGGACCCTACAAGGAAGTCTTTAGTTATCAGTGTTCCCACTTGCCTTAGAGAGAAAATCACCTCTAAAGTTTGTTTTCTCTTCCCTTCAACCCAAATTTTAGGTGTGGTGCTTCCTTATAGTAAATCTGACTGTACATTAATGAGGAAAACAATAGATTAAATATTTCATGGGGTTTAATGAGCTCTTGGTTCACTATTCACTGCTTGGTGACTTACCTGTTGGTCCTCCCTTTGTGATTTTCCATTTTTAAGCTTATCTGAACAATCCACATGAGAATTGATGATATCACATCAGTCCAGAAGCTGTCATTTGAGGGCTCTAAAGTTTCTTTCCTCTCCTGCCTTTGATTCAGAAGGTGTCCTGCTCCCCTTGCACTTGGTAGACTCTGCTTCCCTGTTTCATTAGATTTACCAGGCAGAAGCACCTTGTCCCTCCCCAGGCACCAAAACAACCCAAGGTTGTGTTGGAGGCTAAATTATCACTTCCATGGGACAATAAAATGACCAGTATTTTAGAGCATTTCCATAAAACACAGAAATATTTTGAAAGATGAAGATTTCTTCAAAACTTCCATGTGTTTCATGACATTTTCTCCTTACAGTGGTTTTAATTTGGGAATTCAGGCAGGGTCAGACACCTTAAATGTCATTGTGGCCAAGCTGGACTCACCTCAGCTGCCTGTAGGAAGCTAAAGGTGGTTTTAGGGTCCTGGGGTGTCCCACCTGACCTTCAGCTGCTGGGAGAGGAGGATGAGGATGTTCTGAAGGTCTTGTCTTACCTGCCTGCCCCGTGCAGATGTCTTGTCATATCTGAAATGCCACCAGCTTGTTCTAGAGTCAGGCAAGTGACACAAGGTCAGGAGTAAAACCTCACTGGTTGTACTGGGAGTTAGGTGGGCTGCTGTCCAAGTCATTCTCCACTGTTCTAGACACCTGTGATCCCTTTGACCAGGGCATTTTCATTGTATAGGATCTATCCAGGAGCCACTGGGGCTGCTCAGGAGGGTCTGTGTGTAGGTGTGAAGGCAGCTGCAAGGTCAGGGTCATGTTCAGGAACAGGCAAGGATGGATGGGGAGACCTTGGGAGGCTTTTCAGAACTTCAAGGGGGCCCAGAAGAAAGATGGGGACAATCTTTAGAGCAGGGCCTGTTGCTTCAGGACAAGGGGTGATGGTTTCAAACTAAGAGGGAGATTTAGGCTAGAGAGGAGGAAGAAATTGTTGATGCTGAGAGTGGTAAGAGCCTGGCCCAGGTTGTCCCATCCCTGGCACCATTGCAGGTGAGGTTGGGCTCTGAGCAACCTGCTCTAGTTGCAGATGTCCCTGCTCAGTGCAGGGGGTTGGACTAGATGACCTTTAAAAGTCCCTTCCCACCCAAACCATCCAATGATTCTATAAAATGCATAATTCAGCAATTTTTTTGTACAGATATTTTTTTTTTTACTGGTGGAACTTTTCTGCCTCATAACTTGGAGAGCTGGAATTTCAAGATTCAAAGTAGGCAACAGCTGCTAAAGATTTTATCCAGGCAGTTTCTGACTTAACTTTAAAATGGAATATTTAGAATATTTTTAGCTTTGCTTGGTGACATTTCTCTGATTCCTTTTGGGAATGTCCTGTGCATCTGCACAGCTTCTCTTTATAGCATCTTTCCCTCCTTCAGTGAAAGAATTTCAAGCTGAAATTCAAATTTGTTTCATACACTCCAAAGAACTCTCAGTTGTTTATCACTAGGAAAAATGTCCTTACCTGAAAATCAGGCAGGCTTCAGTGGCAACCTTCAGATACTTATTTTTTTTAATGGTTTGAACATGTTTAATTTTATTAATTAGATTTTTAGAGAGGGAAATAATTCATCAGAACTTTAGACCTCTGCTTTTTTTGTTCATTGATAACTTCAGGGCTTAGAACTCTGAATTTCTCTATTTAATGTAACAGAAAAGAAGTGGAAATAAGAAGTTATTTTCTTTTATATAAGTTTATACCCAAGTAGGGCTAAAATAATAGTGAAAATCTTGATTCTAACACTTTTTGCTTACTCATCAGAAGAGTTTTCCCTGCTCATGACAGACAAATGTCATTGGGAGGAGCCAGGTCTTACAGGAGGTAGTTGGGCAGTGAGTATCTTGTTGGCAGAGCCTACTAACAACCTACTCACAGCAAGACTCTGTTGATGCCTCCAGATCATTAAAACCTCACCTTCAGTCAGTTGTGCTTGAAATAGAAGCTCCAAACTAATCCTAAACAAGCACCTGCCCAAGCCTAAGGTATCATCAGGTCTCCTTGATTCATCTACAAGTAGATGTAGCCCTTCAGGTTATGGTCTAGAGGCCAGGGAGATGTTGGGATGAAGGTTGGACTTGCTGATCCTAGAGGTCCTTTCCAACCATAATGAGTCTTTGATCAGGAATTTCTCTGGCATGAAGGAGCTTGAAGTTTTATAAGCAACAACAAAGACCTGGAAGTGGGAGAGACAGTGGAAGTGTTGAGGAAGCTCCAGTGTAAAGAGGATGACCAGAAATTAAAGCACTGGTAGAAAGTGGTGAGATGTAGAAGTAGAATAAAGTCAGAAGTGTGTATATATCATGTCAGAAGTGTTGTTCAGGGGTTGCTGATTAATTTTCCCCACTTACCTTTATTATTGACTAGGAGTTGGGTGGACAGGAGGATGTTTGGCTGAGGCAGGATTGTATTTGTCATGCACACCCAGTTTAAATGGGCTGAGTCTCTTCACACATGTCTAAGAAACTTCCTACTCAGAAGAAAAGCAGAAAGGACACAGAGACCATCCCTTGGTAACATTGGGATCTGTGCAATGTTGGAACTTCAGTTTTCTTTCCCCAAAGGGATCTGTTGGAGCTTTTTATTGTGGCCTTGAGTGAAGATAGAAGGCACCAGGTTGGAAATTGGCTGCACTTTTAGATAGCCCCACTATTTAACTGGATTCCTTTCTGTGAATTCATTTAGATTAGAAATTAGGATGAAGTTTTTCACTCTGAGTCTGCTGAGACCCTGGCCCAGGTTGCCCAGGGAGGTTGTGGATGCTCCATCCCTGGAGGTGTTCAAAACCAGGTTGGATGGGGCCTTGAGCAACCTGGTCTAGTGGGGAGTGTCCCTGGCCATGGAAGGGAGGTTGGAACTAGATGGTCTTTAAGCTCCCTTCCAACCCATTCTATGATTCTATAATAACTTCTTTTAGAACCATCAGTTACTTAGCAAGAGTTCTAAACACCACCCCAGTGTGTTAATCTTCTTTTAATTGTCCTATTCCCACCTTGATACTCAGATATAGAATCCCTGGGATGGGGCAGAGCTTGGCAGGAACCATTCCAGAATCATCTTCCTATTTCTACATACTCCCTTCTATCTATTCATCTGCTGCCAAAATGATGATTATTTTATTATTAGTTATTGGGGCAGTGGATCTAGGGCACTGCACCAACACACCTGATGCCTTTGGGTCCCTCATTTAGAGCCAGAGGGGGAATATTAAAGTGATCTGAGATGTTCCAGCTCATGATGATGTTCTTCTGAGTGGAGCTGCTTGATCCTGGTCTCTTGGCAGCTCCATCATGCCCGTGGCCCTGCCCAACCTGCTAGTAGGGGAAGTTGTACCACAAAATAAGTGTAGCCCTTGTGAAAATGAGTGTGTAAAGTGCTATAAAAGTGACTCCTGATGGTACAGAGCATGCATGGGTTTAACTTTGCTTCTGCTGTCAGACAAAAATCTGTCAGGCTGTGCTTAAGAGAAAAACAAGCTTAAAAAAAAACAATAGGAAGCAAAAAAAGTAACCAGCCTCTTTGGGATTTTTGTGTAATAATGAATTTATTGCCTTATTTAGCTGTGTAGTACTGAGGAATACATCCCTGCTACAACTTAGAGAAGCTCTAGATTGTGCTCCTTCAATTTAAATACTCAGAGTCCTGTGTTCCAAAGCTCTTTAAAACTTGAGGTTGTTTTGCTATTCCTGCTAGATTTATATTTCAGGGGTTTTTTTCATATTGAGGGGATTGTTGCTTTACTGTGTCCCTCAAGCTCTTCTTTCTTGCTCAAAACTAAGGGGTTTTTTTAGTTTCAAAGTGTTTTTAATGTCTGGTGCCCTGCCTAGTTATTAAATTCAAACAAGCACTTTGAGCTACTAAATGGAGAATAAAATAAATGATGAGGACTCTTTAGTTTGGATTTTACAAATGATTTCTATTTTCTACCAGTTTCTTGGAAGTTTTTTGGTGTCCCAAACCAGGTATTTTTCTAGTCAACCATTACATTTTTTTTTACCATAAATGAAATAACCTTTTGAGCTAATTATTGAGCAGTTGATAGTGATATAAATACCTAAAAATTTCCAGTGCAAGGGGCTGCTGTTGCATTATCTATGAGCAAAAGTGATGGAAGTGCCCTTATCCCACTGACAGGTCCCTTTGGCTCGATCAAAACCTGACATAAAATCAAAGACTGCCAAAGGTTTGATGTGTAGCAAGTGACAAATGGGTCATTGAATATGCAGAGACATAATTAAGAGCTAATAGTTTATTTTTAGGGGGGAAAATATGGGTAAGCTCAACTAGTGATGTGTTTTTAGGACATTGCTGCTGCTCAGAATTACACCAGAGCACAAATGTGGCAGTAGCTGGTGCCTGTGTTTGGTCTTCTTTGCATCTACAAGGTGGTTTGTGGTAACTCTGAGCATGTTTGTTAGAGAAAACACCTATTTTTTTAATTTAATTTTAGGAAATCCTCATAATACAAGGGAAGTGTTGGCTAATTAATGAGTGAAGTTGTAGCCTTCCTGACTCTAGGTAGTATTTATAAATAAATTTATATCTCAAAGCCTTTAAGAGGTGCCATCCTTTGAGGTGTGATTCAGCCAAGCAGTTGGACACCCACATGGATAAACCTGTTATTATCATTTATTCACCTGCTTCAAGTCATGCTCCTGCTCCAGCACTTCTGCTGGCTCAAGGCTTAGGGGGGAGTGGGAGAATTCTCTTTTCTAACCCTTTATCAATAGTGTTTCCAAGCAGCTTCTGTCACTAGTTTCCTTTTTTTTTTCCTGAAGGAGTTTCCAAAGCTACCTGGTGTCCCAAAGAAAATTTAGAGCCCTCTTTTAGGCATCCTTGTGCTGCATACAACTTGATTTGATATGAACTTTTGCAACTTGTATTGAATAAAGCTTAGACTCCGTTTTGTCTGGAAATGTATTACAATTTATTTCTGCCATTTTTGTGTAAAATTTACAGAAACAGTGTTACATCGTGCGCTCCAAAGGTAATGTCTCACTCCTCTAAGGCTGTGTCCTTTCCTTTTTTTCTTTCTATTTTCTTTTTTTTTTAAATTCTTTCTTGTTTTCCTGCTCATATTGTTATGTGCATTGAGTCCTTTGGTAGGACTGAGGTTCCTGGGGGGGTGTGGGGAGGTGGGATAATGTGCTTTTATCAAAAAAAAAAAGATGCTTTTCTCTTCAGCAGTACCTTAAATCAATTTGCTTTAAACTTGAGTGAAGGTTTTGTCCTCTGTAAATAATATATATTCTAATGTTTAAATTACAACAATTCTGTGTAGAAATATTCTAATAAAATACTATTTTGGGGTGGAGAAACTCATCGTGACTCCAGGTTTCTATAGTGCAAAGGCAGCAAGTAGATTTTTCTCCTGGTTAAGTTTTGAAGGCAAAGCAAATGTTTGAGGATGGAGAGGCAGAACATGCACAGAACACCTTGAAGTGCTCCTTCAAAGTGCACATTTGAAGAACAAATGTGTAAAATCACTGAGGTGAGATCTTTCAAAGGCACAATGAGGAGCTGGGTCTCTGCTTCCTGCAGGAAATCTGTTAAATCACCTCAAGTTCTCTTTTCCTTGTGCTTTCACTTCATGACCAAGTAAACAGCCAAAATCTCAGCCAGTTTATGAAATTGCCAGCATGGAAGAAACCTCACCAGGGGTTTTAAGGTCCCAACTTATCCCTTTCTTTGTTTATGGAGGACTTCTAGAGAAGGTCCATGCTTAGGTGATGTCCTCAATTGGTCTTCAAGTGGTGCTGCTACCTGAGGAGCAGGTTGCTCCAGCTCTCACCCCAACCTCTTTGAACCTGTTGCTGTTCCTACCTAATTCTAAGTGCCAAGTCTTGTTCATTATTGGTTTTATTGAAGTAACCCACTGATATTTTTATCACTGCTTTAAATCAGCTCTCTCATTAAGCCCATTAACAGCAGGTTGTTAATGCAGGTGACTTCTGCTTAAAGATCTTCAGAAGCTGTTCTGGTTGTAGCAATATAGTGGATTAAAAAGCAAAGAGCACCCCCTACTATTGAGGAATTAAACATCCCCTTGAAAGAATTTCTTTCCCTGCATTAACCCAAAGAAGTTTTGTGTATTTAGTAAAGGAGTGGAAGGTCTGGTTGGCATTAGGAGCTTCAGAAAAGAATTGAGAGTGTAACCACTCCTGATTCCATCTTCTGGCAGGAGTTCCAGTGCTTTGGGACCTGATGGCTCAACACTCAAGTGAAGATATGTGCTTAAAAAGTCATATTTTATGAGGGCAGTGAAAACCAGACTTCCTTCTACCACATCTGTGTGATTGTGAGGCTAGAAAAAGCATCTGTGCTGGATTATTTATTTTGAGAGAGAGGGGAGTTGAGTGGAAGGAGGCTAGAAAATAGTGTTTGGGGAGGAGAGAGGAAGGTTTAAGGATTAAAATAACTTTCAATGAAAATTCTCTTCACTTGCACTTGTTTTTATCTTCCCCAATATCTAAGATTAAGGCAAGTTCTGCTGTTCCTTACTGAATTTGGCAGGTTCCCTGGGCATCATTACAGGCTCAGTTGTGGAAGGAATTCCCTTGATTTTTGATTTATTTTGGGGTTTTTCTTAGAAAAGGATAGAGGGAGGTACCAGCTCAGAGCATTAGCATCAAAAGGTGAATCCCAACACACAATTACTCACACACAGCCTCAAATATTCCAGTTTGAAGCCACCTCAGAAATTTGATGTAGCTCCAAAGGCCTTTGAGGACAGGATACAAAATGTGAGGCAGTTGCAGTTCTCCAGCTAAATGAGGGAGGCTGAAAATAGGGAGGGAGTCAGGATTTATCATGGAATAAAACCCCATAGGGTAACATATAGTGTCTGCTGTGGCTTTGGGGAAGCCTGGGAGCTCCTGGGTTGTAGGTGATACAGTCTTGATGGAGAAGGACACAAATATTACTTTGAATTCCAAGTATTGAGGCCAATCAAGCAAAGGGAGAGTAAGAAAGTCACAAGGTGGGGGGAAGCAAAGACTCTATCCTATAGTAACTCTTATTTTTAAATAAACTCTGACCTCATAATGTAACAACCTAATGATTTCAGAAATCTATTAGTTATCCCATATTTATTGCCAAATTGTTGTTGTTTTTTTCTGTGGTTCTAAACCTTAGTGAATTCTATTTGAATATGTATTTAAAGACAGTTATTTGGAAAATGTTTATTGCATGCATAAAGTGATGCTGGGTACAATTTTGAATTTAGCTAAACTTCAGACAAATTTCATGTAAAAGTATTTTAAAAGCCTGTGTATATAATCTGTAAAGTTTCTATTAATTCTGTGTATGTAACTGGATTTTTTCACTATTTTTTGTCTTACCTTCATCTCTTTTTTTTTTTCTGTGCCATTCTCCTCTCACTTCACCTGAATCCTTGATTTTTTTTATTTTATTTTATTTTTTTTTACCATCTTACCATCTTGCTGTTTGTCCAACAGAACAACCAAACCTGCTCCTCATCTCGATGGGTAAGAATCCTTTAGAGTTTCTCCAATAATGGCTAAAATGTGAAGGTTTTAAGTCTCCACATGTTCTGTTGAAAGTAGACAACAATGGAGGAAGCAAATCCTTCATTCTGTCAGGAATTATACAATAGGACAAGATGGGAAACAAAAGTTTCCATTCTAGAAAAACTTCATGTTGCAACTTATTTCCCAAAGCTGGTCAAAAACTTGCAAGGTCTTAAATCCAAACATTATTTCTTTAAAACTGGGGCTGCCCTCGGCCCATAAATCAGGGAGTTTAATATATTTGGATAGAGCTGCCTTTTGTGGAATGTTTTGTCCCTAAAATATGTTAGTTCTTGGAAGTAAAAGTTATTGGGAAGACAGAAGAAGGGAAGAGAAATGTGATATGGTGGAACAGAACTGGGGATTCCTTCATTATCACTGTCCCTGCAAGACCTGGGGGGCTTGGTGTGCTGAGTTTATATAGAGTCACAGCATCCCAGCATGGGGGGGTTGGAAGGGACCTCTGGAGATCATCTCCTCCAAACCCCCTGCTCCAGCAGCTCACCCAGGGCAGGTTACACAGGATCGTGTCCATGGGGGTTTGGAATCTCTCCAGAGGAGACTCCACAACCTCTCTGGGCAGCCTGGGCCAGGCTCCAACACCCTCACCCCAAACAACTTTCTCCTCCTGCTCCCATGGAACCTCCTGGGTTCCACTTGGTGCCCGGTGCCCCTTGTCCTGTCCCTGGGCACCACTGACCAGAGTCTGGCCCCAGCCTCTTGCCCCCACCCTTTAGCTCTTGCTCAGCATTGATCAGATCCCCTCTGAGGCTTCTCTTGTGCAGCTCAGCAGCCCCAGGGCTCTCAGCCTGTCCTGGGCACAGAGATGCTCCAGTCCCTTAATCATCCTCATAGCCTCTGCTGGACTCTCCAGTAGCTCCTTGTCTCTCTTGAACTGGGGAGCCCAAACACTCCAGAGGTGGCCTCACCAGGGCAGAGTAGAGGGGGAGGAGAACTTCCCTTGACCTGCTGGTCTCACTCTTCTTAATGCACCCCAGGAGACCATAGAGATACCACTGAGCTACCATATAGACCTACAAATAAATGCTGCTTTGCTGGAGAACCACACTTCTTTATATATGGTCTCTTGATCTCTCTATTGCACCAAATCCCCCAAATAGGGGGATGGCTTAGAAATTATGATCTGTTGGCCCTGCCCATGTAGAAAAGAATAGAACCTTCAAGTATTTCCCCCAAACTGAACCAGAACAAATCTCTCTTGGCCCCACTGTATATATAAAAGCAGTAAAATCCCTATTTTTCAGTTGAGTATCTTTTTAAGAACCCAATGTTTCCACTCCAGAATGCCTTTTAAAATCTGAAATGAAGTGGCAGAGAACTACAGCAGTACATAAACACTTAAAGCTTTCCAAATATTTTTCTTTCCACAGTGTCCACGTTGTCTTTGGACTGGTTATTTCTGGGTTTGAAGTCATAGAACAGATAGAAAATCTGAAAACTGATACTGCAAGTAGACCCTACGCAGACGTACGAGTCATTGACTGTGGGGTGCTGGTTACAAAGTCAGCCAAAGATGGTGAGCATCTAATCTACCTGGATTTAATTGAATTTTGATATTGTTTTCAGAGAGTAAAATTATGCCAGCATCTCAGAATCCTCATGGCAAATCTCCAGAGTCTTGGCTCATTCTTTAAAACTGATAAAAATATAAAATAAATGATAAATTAAAAATAAAATCATCTTCTTAGAAGCTTTCAAAACTCAAATCTTGGTGTGGGTGTGAAGATGCAGCAAATAAAATTGGTTTTACCTTAAAGCTTTGTGCTTTGGAAAACCTGTGGCTGCTTCTTGTTCTCCCTAATTAACGGTTGAGGTTAATGTGACATAGTCAAGAAATTAATCAGGATTGATTTTTCTGAGTTTGAATGGTGGAGACACAAACAGGCTTTGCTGGAAGTGGAATTCCAAAGGTTTATTTGAAAATCATCAAATGTTAATATGTATAGTGTATGGAGTCAACATAATTTTTCTTTTCTTGAGGATTTATAGGGAGTAAATTGTCTTAAATGTTAGATATTAAATAATAAATATTTAAATGTTACCTTATCTTACATTGGGACAGTTGCTGTAAAGTAGAGGAGTGTTACAAGTTGGCATTTTCCACCTTCCTTCTCAAAATTATGCTTCTTCCTCAGCCTTTCTTTATTAGCTTGGTACAAGTTAATGTTTAATTTCAGTTATAAACTTACCATGTATTAATTTAAAAATATTTGGCTTTGCAGGGATAAATTTTCTTATCTGAAGGAAGCTCTTACAGAAAGCAAAGGAGGTTTTTTTTACAATTATGTCTGCTGGAAAATATTTGTATTGTTTTATTAATATTAAATCTAATATTAAACCTAATATTAAATCTAATATTAGATTTAATATTAGGTTTAGACACAATTATATGACTTTTTATTATAGTACTTTTATTATTCTGCTTGTTCTATTGTGTTTTTTCACAACTCACTGTGAAAAAAGCTGCCAGAGCCTCCTCTAAAGCAGTAAATTGTGTATTTATGCATCTATAACATTCTATATCTTGTGCCATGTGTATATACACACTAGACACACTCACCTGTCCCCACTGTAAATTGAAAATATCTTATTTAAAGCTTTGGAGAAGAAGAAGAAAGTCTGTTCTGAGTCAGAAGCTTCAGCCTTCTCCTCCAGTGCCTCGAGCTCCTCAGAAACTTCATCTGAAAGTGAAGCTGAAAATGAAAGAAGCAGGAGGAGGAAACGTAAGAGAAGAGCTAAAACCAAACAGTCAAGGAAGAGAAGGAAGGAGGAGAGGAAGAAAGAGGATCCAAGGTGCAAGAGAACCTCAAACCAAAGACGGTGACTAGTCTCTGAAATTTTTAGGGATTTGGGAGAAATCTGGGAAATTCTGCTTTGTTTTCATGAAGTAGTTGAGCAATGAATAGGAAAATGCTTTTAGTTCAGTTTGGATTTTGATGATTACTTCTAGAAACAAAACTAAACAGAAAAAGTTGAGCTTGTTGGGTAGATTTTCCCATGAGAGAGCTTAAAATCTTTGTGGATAGAAGGTAGATAAACTTTGAAACGAAGAATTATCATCATATTAAAGTGTTTGAGACTCAGAATCCCTGTGTTAAACTGAGGCATTAGGCAGATAATAGATCTTTGAGCTATATCTGATTCTGTTCTCAACATTTTTCCTGACAAATGGCAAATTAAAAGCAAAATTAGAGAGAAATGAGAACCGAACCTTCTTTCCAATGAGCACCCAGCATCCTTTCTTTAGCCTGAAATGGGTTAATGAAACATGTTTGGATGGTTAAACCATCTTAAAGTTTGAGGCATCATGTGGACTTGGTATTCATCAGTTTGGAGACCTTGTTGGGACCTTCCAGTATCTGAAGGGGACCTACAAAAAAGCTGGGGAGGGACTTTTCACAAGGGTTTGTAGTGATAGGACAAGGGGTGATGGCTTCAAACTGGAAGAGGGGAGATTGAGATTAGAAATTGGGAAGAAATTCTTCTCTCTGAGGGTGGTGAGACACTGGCACAGGTTGCCCAGGGAGGTTGTGGCTGCTCCATCCCTGGATGTGTTCAAGGCCAAGTTGGATGGGGCTTTGAGCAACCTGGTCTAGTGGGAGGTGTCCCTGCCATGGCAGAGGGGTTGGAACTAGATGATCTTTGAGGTCCCTTCCAACCCAACCCATTCTGTGATTCAGTTGACACTTAATTTTGACTCATCAACTCCTTTTCTGCCCATAGCAGCCTTTCTGACAGGAGTGATGTGGCAGAGAGAGCAGCTGATGTTGGCACAAAGAGGGACAAGCCCGTGGTACGTCCTGAAGAAATCCCCCCAGTGCCTGAAAATAGATTTTTGCTCAGAAGAGATGTGCCTGTTGTCAATGTAGAACCTGAACCGTAAGGAACATTGAGCTTTCTTCTCTTACTTGATGGAAATAATGCATAAAACTTGCCCACTGCTCTTCTATGACTAGTGCTGATGGCAAATGGGGGCAGAACTTCTAAATGAGGTCATTTAATTGTCCTTTTTACAGTTTTCTTTGTAATAATATTCCTTATAACCCATATCAGGGTTTTTCAATGAGTTTAGTTTCATTGGTCCTTAAGGGTTGTCCACATTATGAGCTTAAACTCCATTACAGATGATACAAAAAAAAGGAGTGAATAATTCCAGAAGAAATTTTACAATGTAAAACACCTCAAATATTTGATGGAGAGGCAAAACTTGGGATTGGGAGAGGTGATTTTTATTTTTTTTTTAATCTTTCTTAGACCTAAGAAGCAGCTTTGGTTCTAAATCAGTCCCCCAGAACTTGATGATCCATCTGTGACTTTTTGGAGAGTAGGAGAAAATTCTCTTCTCTTGTTACAGAGGAAATCAAGAGTTTTCCCAAGTCACTTCCCATTTGTGTTTTGCACCTCCACTAAATTGCAGTTGGGGTTTTTTTGTCTCAAATTTCTTTGCTTGTGGGCTCAGGTGAGCTAATACTTTACATTGCCAAAGAGCTCTAAAGTCAATTTAGGGTTTTTTTTTCCCTATAAGGCTTTTCTTGAAACATTACTCAAGTTTCCAAAGCTTTAGTAACTGCTCCTTTTGGAGGCTATGACACAAACTGGAAAAAGGACATTACAGCTGAATTACCTCATCTTTAGAACCTGGGGACTAGAAGCACTGAGATCCTGAAACTCTTCTTTCCATGTCTATTGGGGGCTACAAGAAAGCTGGGAAGGGACTTTTTCCAAGGGCTTGTAGTGATAGGGTGAGGGGTGATGGCTTCAAACTGGAGGAGGGGAGGTTTAGATTGGAAATTAGGAAGAAGTTTTCCCTATGAGGGTGGTAAGTCCTGGGAACAGGTTGCCCAGTAGATGTCCCAACACTGGAGGTGTTTAAGGCCACATTGGATGGGGTTTGAGCAACCTGCTCTAGTGGGAGGTGTCCCTGCCCATGGCAGGGGGGTTGGAACCAGATGATCTTTGAGGTCCCTCCCAACCCATTCTATGATTTATTTTCAAATCTTGATTTATTTCTTGAAGAACTCACTGAGTTCTTAGTTCTGCCATCTCTAAATAAATGAGTAAGATGAACATTTTGCATGATTAACTTAAAAGTAGTTTAATTTTTTTGCTTTTTTTAATGTAAGCTTGTATTTTATTAATCTACATAGGAAGCTGCTTGATGCTGCACCAGTTTTGACAGACCAGAAACCATCAGTCTCTAAATCTGGACGAAAAATTAAAGGAAGAGGCACAATAGTATGTGACAGTTTGTTTATTTTCAATCTTTCCTCTCACCCAGAATATCTTTGACCTTGAGCTTTGAATTTCCTTATGTGACACTTGAACTATTGTTGACATGTTGTCCATTCCACCTCAGAAGGGTTCAAATATTCTTGTCAGGTAGTTCATTTTATCAGGTTTTTTTGGTTTTTCCATCTTTCTTATTACTTAAAGATTGCTTGGGAAAAGAAATACTTGCTCCTCAGCTACAAGAGGTCTTCAAACAGAAGAATAAAATCATTTCTCTGTAAAGATTGAAATTAATGGGTCCTGTTTGAGCCACAAGATGTAAAGCAATGAAGTGCCAGAGCTTTTACTCTTCTAAATACTCTTATAACATCAGACAAAGCTGCTCCATGGTGTCCCAAGCATGTCCAGCCCTTCCTGGTGTGTATTGATTGTCCTCTCCACATCCAGCAGTTCCACCTTCTGATGGCTCTTCACACACAGCTGAGAAGCAACAACTTCCCTTGGCAGCTGTGTCAGAGTCATTTGCATTGTTCTGCTTCTTCACAGTTGAAGTCAACTTTTTGTTTTCTGGGTTTTTTGAGCTACTTTAATGTAGTTTGTCAGATTTCCTCAGCTCTCCTGGCTGAGGCCAAGCTCTAATGTCATAGATGACACTGCATCCAGTTCCTTCTTTGCTGTGCTGGTGGTGAAGCATTTTTACAGCTGCACAGACCTGGTCCTTTGGTTTTGTTTTGTTTTCTACCTTCCTCTCTGAAGGTTTATACAGATTTCACTCCTACTTCAGATGTTTGATCTGCTGAAGACTTCTGCTTTGGCCTTAGTTCTGTCCTCAAGCTCTTGGGGCCTTTCAGGACTTCAAGGGGACTATCAGATGGGGACAATCTTTTCAACAGGGCCTGTTGGGACAGGTTATATTTATTTTAATTTTTCTTATATAAACAACATCTTAAAGCCTTCTGCATGCCATTAACTGATTAAACCAATGAGTGCATCTTTCTGGGTTTATTCTGGGGGCAATAGAGGGATGGATGGATGATATTTCTCTCACTTTGCTTTTACAAGTGGCTGGAAACAATGGAGTGAAATCCAGATGGTTTTCTTGGTTGAGTCAAGGAGCTTCTCATTTCCTCACAGATACCAAAGTGGTACCAACTGGGTAATGGAAAATGATGAGTTAGCAATGCTAGAGGGGGTTTTTTTTGTTGCACAGTTAGCTCTTACTGCCTCCTTAAATGCTGTGCCTAAGGAAAATTTAAGTATGAAGCTTTGTTACACTTCTGTGAAAGATTTGGGGTTTTTTTCTCCTTTTTAATTGCTTGGAATGTGTCGTAAACTGGATTCCTGTTTCTGAAGAGCTGAAGAGAAAGAACTTCTGAAATAGGGCTTGTCTTTACTCATATGAGCAGGGAAGTGTCTCCTTCACTGAAGTGAAACGTCTGTGCTTTAGTATCCTGGAGAAAAATGTGATTATTGGCAGTAATGGTGGTAGTTGAAAAGGTGTTACATAAAATCCATGAGCTCTTCCTTGAGCCTTCCTTTTATGTTTTGGAGAAAGGAGGAAAGGAGTTAGCTGGTGGCTCCTCTCAAGCTTTGTGACATGCTCCCAGAGGAGGAAAAGAGACAATTAGTGTGTGCTCAGCTCTTGCATGTGGGATTTATGGAGGATTTTTGACAGGAAATCTAGAATTTGTGTTTTCTTCATGAACTTGGTGTGGATGATGCTGTTTGGTTTGTGTTGTGAAGGTCACACAAGAGGCACCATGTGTTATCCAGTCTCTTTTAAAGAAGAGTAGAGTTTTTAACCCATCTTTCCTTTCACAGAGATATCACACCCCACCTCGATCCAGATCCTGCTCTGAATCTGATGATGATGAGAGCAGTGAGACCCCTCCTCACTGGAAAGAGGAGATGCAGAGACTACGAACCTACAGACCACCCAGTGGAGAGGAGTGGAGTAAAGGAGATAAGTAAGAGCCTTACTACAAGTTTATTCTGTCTTGGAGTTCTACACAAGCTTTAATAGGTGGTGTAGATCTGCTGTGTCATAGAATCATTTAGGTTGGAAAGGAACTTTAAGATCAAGTCCAACCCTTAACCCAGAACTGCCAGAGCATCACCCAGCCATGTCCCTCAGCACCACGTCTCCATGGCTTGGAAATACTTGAATTTAATTTAGAAATGTAAATATCTTTGTAGTGAACACATTTCATTTAAATGCCAAAGATTAGAAGTGGAAAACTTTTTTAAAACCTTGCTAATTTGCCAGTGTGGCACCAGATGAGCACATGGTGAAGTGTCAGAAGAGTTGCCATCATGAATACTTATTTAAGATGTATTAATTGACCTGTCCACTTTCCTGTTGTTTTCCATAGAGCTGGTCATGTCAGGTTCCCCTTAGCCTCCAACTTCATGTGATTTCTTTGGATACCAGGTCACAATCTAATCCACCAATCCTGTATTGGCTTAGTTATATAGAACATATAATGTACCTGGAATTTTGGGGTCAGTTTTGAACCTCTCACTCCAAGAAGGACCTTGAGGGACTGGAGCATGTCCAGAGAAGGACAATGAAGCTGGGGAAGGGTCTAGAGCACAGGTCTGGTGAGGAGCAGCTGAGGGTGTTGAGCCTGGAGAAAAGGAGGCTCAGGGGATACTAAATAAGATGATGTTTTAAAAGTTGTATTTAAATGTATTTAAGAATCCTATAGTTGTAGAGGTGAAAATCCTGTGGATTAGTGTAGTTGCAGCATTAAATCTCTTCACACAGGTTCTACATCATGCAAAATTTGCTGATTCATTTATTACAGAGAAATAGGTCTCTTGATAGTGATGCAATTCCATATCTTAATGACTATAACAAGCTCAACCAAAACACAGTTGTCTGGTAGTAAAGGGGTTGTGTGTCTTAATGGGTTTTTTAAACTGAATTAATTGCATGGAGGTGGGGAAAATACTTTATTTGAAGTTTTTAAAGGATTTCCACCTAATGTGGGGCTTGCTTGTTTGTTTTCTAGGTTGAGTGACCCGTGTACAAGCAGATGGGATGAAAGAAGTGCATCCAGGAGATCGAGGTCATGGTCCCATAATGGTTATTCTGATCTAAGTACTGTGAGATACTCCAGCCACCACAAAAAGCACAGGAAAGAGAAGAAGAAGGTGAAGCATAAAAAGAAATCTAAAAAGCAGAAGCATTTCAAGAAGCACAAGCAAACAAAAAAAAAGAAAACATCAGCCTCCTCTGATGTGGAATCTTCTCATTCCTTCCTCAGGAGGAGAAAATCCTCTTGTAATCGTGAGAGGAAATCTCGTTCTTCTTCATCATCCTCTAGACGTTCATCCAGAAGAGGCTGGTCTAAATCTGATAAAGAAGACCAGAGCTCCTCAACTTTATCAAGTAGAGGGACTCGATCATACTACAGGTCCAGATCTAGGTCTAGGTCTAAATCAAGATCTTATTCTCGAAGAAGTTCGAGGTCAAGATCAGCCTCTAAATCGTCGCGTTCTCGAAGCAGGTCAAGGTCAAGTTCTACCTCTAGGCATCAAAAGACAGTTTCCAATTCTCCACGAAATATCTCAACACGGTTAAATGAAAACACATTGAGCAAAGCTGCTGAGCCTGTACGAGCAGTGATCCTCCCAAGTGACAAAGTGGTGGTGCCACCAGTTGTCCCAGAAAGCCTCCCTGTTATACCTTTAAGTGACAGCCCACCTCCTTCTAGGTGGAAACCTGGGCAGAAGCCATGGAAGCCATCTTATGAGCGCCTTCAGGAGATGAAAGCCAAGACAACCCACTTAATCCCCACCCCAACCAGTTACAATGTGGTGGTCATTAAAGAGGCCAACCCTTCTTCCTCCCATCGGAAGCCCCAGAGGAGTTCAGAGAGTGACCGAAGTGCTTATTCCAAGTACCGTAGTGACAGAAGCTCAGAGAGTTGGCCAAGGTCAAGAAGCAGGTCCTCTCGAAGTAGGTCATACTCAAGGTCTTACACCAGGTCTAGAAGCCCCTCCAGCTCTAGGACAAAATCTCATTCTTCTGGCAGATCAGCATCCCTGAGTAAATACCACAGTGACCGCTCAGGTTCTAGCGAGTCAACATCTTCTTATTCCCTTAGTGATGAGGAGAGACACAGAAGCAAAAGAAAAAACACCTCAAGTGACCAAAAAGCTCGGTCTCTTAAACAGAGACAAGAGACAAGCTCTGAAAGCACCATCCCATATAAGAGTGCAAAAGACTACGATGAGTCTTCTCAAGGGTTGAAGGAGAGTGATAGTTTGTCTTCTTCAGACTTCTCCACCGACAGCGAGCGCTCCTCCAAAACGAAAGCAGCCCAGGAGAAGGAAAGCTGCTTCCCATTGGAAGGAGAGAATCAGAAACAGGATAAAAATAGTGTAAATTCAGAGCGAGGGGAGGAGAAACCCAAACGTGAGTGGGATTCTGATCATGGGAAGAAGAAGGCAGCAAAGGAGAAACCTTCTGAGCAGCCAAGAGGTGGTGCAAAAACGAAACGAAAATCCTACGCGGGGAGTAAATGGGACTCGGAGTCCAATTCTGAAAGAGGAGAGGGGAGATGTAACAGGGGAGATTCCAGAGCCTCCTCTGGTAAAGAAGAAGGAGAGGCCACCTCAGGATCTGATACAGAGCATAGTGTGGAGAGAAGGGTAAAAAAACAACCCAATTCTTCAGAATTTCTGGATTCTGACTCTACGTGGAGGACGAGCAAGAGGTTGTCAACTTCTGAGTCTGAGAGTTCCCGTTCTAGCTCAACAAAGGGCAAGTCCAAAACCCACAAACATGGGTCGAAAAAAGGGCTTAAAAAATCACATTCCAAAAAAGCCAAAGAAAAATCAAAAGGGAAAAAGGAGAAGAAGCACAAAGTTCAGAAGAGGAAAGAGACGTTTCATTGGCAGCCCCCCCTGGAGTTCGGGGAAGAAGATGATGAGGAGATCAATGAGAAGCCAGTTACCAAGGATGAGAAGAAAGAAAAGCAGCTTAGCAAGGACCTGAAGGATAAAAACCAAGTTAATGACAAGGATGAAATGGCCCAAGATAAAATGGGAAATGGTGAAAAGTCTCATGTGGATGAAAACCCTTTGGGTAAAAACGCTGCCTGTGGTGCCTCACCAGATCACAGCAACCTGAATAAAGACAGTGTTGGGACATCTGCTTCAGTCAGTGTGTTAAACTCAGGAATAAATGTCAGTGGTGTCAAGAAAGAGCTGAGCCAAGGGGAAGAAAGCAACGAGAACGGGCTGGAGGATGTTATCCAGACAGATGACAACATGGAGATCTGCACTCCAGAGCGTAGCTCCCCGGGGAAGGTGGATGTGGACCTTTTATCTCCTGTCATTCTCACTGCTAAACCTCAGGCTTTGAGTGCTGGGGTCAACAAGGATTTACAGCTTGAGACCCCTGAACAAGAGGCTGCCAAGCTAGGAAACAACCTGATAGACTTTATTAATGTTAAAGAAGATAAAGAAGCTGGAAGGCAAGAAAGTAACTCTCTCCCTGTGCCTGGTGCTAAAGACACTAACGTGAAAAGTGAAATTCCTGAAAACCCCCAGAGCAACGTGCTAGACAATAAATGGAAGCCTTTGCAAGGGGTTGGTAACTTACAAGCAGCCACAATTAGTCCTGCCACAGAAGTGAAGAACATCACATCAGCACCAGAGCCTAAACCAGCAGGTTTAAGGATTGAAATCAAAGCTAAGAATAAAGTAAGGCCTGGGTCTCTCTTTGATGAGGTGAGAAAAACAGCTCGGCTCAACCGGAGGCCGAGGAACCAGGAGAGTTCCAGTGAGGAGGAATCTCCAAGTCGAGATGACAACAGCCCATCCAGGAGCCTCAGTAGGTCACGGAGTAAATCTGGGTCTAAATCCAGGCACAGGACAAGGTCCATGTCTTACAGTCACTCAAGAAGTCGATCCCGAAGTTCCACATATTCCTACAGGTAAGAAGCTTGTGCTGTTCCCACCACCTCCAGTGTTAGCTGGAAAATTCTGATGGTTTTAAGGCATGTTTTCCTTTGTTGACTCACATTTTTCTTTCAGACAGCAGGATATCATTTAACAAGCATGAAATAAATATTTAGCTTAGAAGATAAAGCTTTAGAATGCTCTTGTTTCCTGTTTTCTGCTGCTCTTCTCTTCAGTTATATTCTATATATTTTATATTCTGTCCCCAACACAAGGATGTGGACCTGTTGGAACAGGTCCAGAGGAGGCCACAAAGATGATTAGGGGGCTGGAGAACCTCTCCTGCAGAGACAGACTGAGAGAATTGGGGTTGTTCAGCCTGGAGAAGAGAAGGCTCCAGGGAGACCTTCTTGAGGCCTTCCAGTATCTGAAGGGGGCCTGCAGGAAATCTGGGGAGGGACTTTTGACAAGGGCTTGTAGTGATAGGATGAGGGATAATGGGTTCAAACTTGGAGAGGAGATTTAGTTTGGAAATTAGGAAGTTCTTCACTCTCAGGGTGGTGAGACCCTGGCCCAGGTTGCCCAGGGTGGGTTGTGGATGCTCCATCCCTGGAGGTGTTCAAGACCAGGTTGGATGGGGCTTGGAGCAACCTGGTCTAGTGGGAGGTGTCCCTGCCCATGGTAGGGGAGCTGGAACTAGATGACCTTTAAGGTCCCTTCCAACCCAACCCATTCTATGGTTCTGTCCTGTACTTTTGAAAGTCCTTCCTTGGTTGCAGGTCGAGAAGCTATACAAGAAGCTGGAGCAGAGGCTGGTACAGCAGAGATCGGTCCAGAAGTCGCAGTAGCTCTTACCACAGTTACAAGAGCCGTAGGTAAGTTCCTCCACCCCCAAATAGTGGTGGGGTCTGTTACAAACCCCATAAATAAGCTCCTACAGTCTGATCCTTCAGTCTCTGAGCACGTTGGAAACACAATTCCCTGTCCAGGCTGCAATCTGGAGCGTCCACATGTGCAGTGAGCACAGTCAGGTTTCTAAATTTCCTGTTCCTGGCAAATAATTAACATTTTGTAGCACATACAAGGAATTCTGAGTCAAACATGCTCCTCTCACTCCCCCTCTCCCCCCATTTTCTTCATCACTTATTTCCTTTTAATTCAGATATCTATGTTTTTGTCTTGTCAGTCGAACCTACAGCAGAAGTAGATCCAGAAGCAGCTCTTATGGTCACCACAGTCGATCCAGGTATGGATTCTAGTCTTGTACAAACTCTGCAATAAATCTGCTTCTTATTAAAACATCTCAGCATAAGAATATCCCCTTATCTATGGTATTTAAATAGCATTTTGTGAGGACAACTTGAATCAAAGCAAAGTCAACATAAAACACTTGTAAAAGCTGAAAATAACCAAGTTATCCTGGCATTAGTTACAGGCAATGACAGGAGATAAGTAACAGTGAACATTATAATAGTGAATGTTCCCTGAGTTATAAATAGAATCACTTTGCTACTTGTGATTTTTACTGCACCTCCAATTGGTAGAGAAAACACAAAACTTTATAAATGCTGCTAAGCTCTTGCTAGAATAATGAATTTCAGATTTTTTACTGTGGCTTTGAAAAGACTTTTTGCATTTCAGCCTTTAAAATGTACAATTACCCTTTTTGCCACAGCCTTGTCACTTCTATATAACCACTCAGCTCTCCCTAGAAATATCTTTTAAAAGTGCCTTTAAAATAAACAGCATTTTAGGCAAGAAGTTAGCAACTCACAGTTACTTTTTTCCCCTCCCAGTAGGTCCTACACATATGACAGTTACTACAGCAGGAGTCGAAGTAGGAGCAAGAGGAGTGACAGTTATAGAAGATCTAGAAGCTATGATAGAAGATCCAGGTATGGTTTGGTGTGACTTTGACACTGGGTTTATGCTCAATGTATCCTTAGGATGCTCAGGAACTGCTTGTGTTTGGGGGGTTTTCCCCCCCAAGCATAAAGAAAAAAGTCTTCTAACCAAAACTAGTAATTGATTAAAATTAGAGCAAGTGTGTGAGTGAGGAACGTGGAATTTCTGACATGTAAATTTGAGGATGAGGAAGGAAGTAGGATAAGAAAGATTTGAGGGTTTGATTCAGTGGATATGTGCATTCAAAATAAGCATGTTTGGAGTTTTTTAATCATTCACAGAATCACAGATTGGTGGGGGTTGGAAGGGACCACTGGAGATCATCTCCTCCAACCCCCCTGCTCCAGCAGGGTCACTCAGAGCAGGGGGACCAGGGTCAAATCCAGGGGGGGTTGGAGTCTCTGCAGAGATTCCACAACCTCTCTGGGCAGCCTGGGCCAGGCTCCAACACCCTCACACCAAACAATTTTCTCCTCCTGCTCAGGTGGAACCTCCTGGGGTCCAGTTGGTGCCCGTTGCCCCTTGGCCTGTCCCTGGGCACCACTGACCAGAGTCTGGCCCCAGCCTCTTGCCCCCACCCTTTAGCTCTTGCTCAGCATTGATCAGATCCCCTCTGGGGCTTCTCTCCTCCAGCTCAGCAGCCCCAGGGCTCTCAGCCTGTCCTGGGCACAGAGATGCTCCAGTTCCCCCAGCATCTCTGTAACCTCTGCTGGACTCTCCCCAGCAGTTCCTTGTCCCTCTTGAACTGGGGAGCCCAGTTCAATTGTAAATATTTCTAAAAACAACAATGAATTACCATGCAAGATTTAAATCAAAAGCCCTCTTATGGATTAAAAGCTACTGAGTATGCAAAGAATTCCATTGGATGGTAAATTCTTTTTGCTTAGACTGCAAAAATAGATTTAAAAAAATCCTGTTAAACAGGATTTTCAGCATGTAACATTAAGGTTTATATTAATTTTGAGTCTCCCTTAATTCATACATCACTTATATGAAATATGATCCCATAAAAGACTCCTGGAGTGTTTTCTCCTTGTGTGTGTTGGTCAATTTTTATTTTTCACCTGATGCAGTTTTGCCTTTGAAGCTCAAAAGACAATTTTGAGGCATTTTAATCTCCTTTTCCTTTGTAGATCCTCTGGCTCAGACAGCGAAAGCGATCGCAGCTACTCCAACAACCGAAGTCCCAGTGAAAGCAGCAGATACAGCTGAAAAGCTTTAAAGAAGCATCAAAGGATGATGGAAACTGTTGATAATTTCTCTTTTCAGTGTTATGTTAAAAAAACCCCTGTTTTGAGTGTCACAAGTGACATTGGAGGGCGTTTCCTGAGGTAGCTGAAGCAAACTCACTTGACTCACTCGATCCTTAGGAAGTACTGAGCTCAACTCAACTTTAGTTTTTTTTTTAATGTCAAGTGCTAGTTTTACAAAATAGGGGGGAAAAAAAATAACCCTTTTTCTTTCCTTGAATCGGATTTTCCAAGCCATGGGTGACACTTCAGTGAATTTGCTGCTCCCCCTTTTCTGGGTGCAACGATTGGTACCGTCTTTGAGTACTTGATAAACACCTCGGGGCTTTCTGCCCGTGCTGTTAAATACATGTTAAACTCTACAACTGTGAAGAAACCTTCTTACAAAGGCTGTTTGTAGGTTATTAAGATATTATTAATTTTTTTTTTAATGCTGGAAGATGGGTTCTGCACTCTCTTGTCTGTCAATTGTCGTGTAGGTTCAGTGCATACGTCGAAGGGAAGGGATGAAATCAAAGCCTGATGCTCTCTCCTGACCCTTCCTGTGCTGTGACGTGGCAGAATTTGATGGGAAAAAGAGGGAAATTCCACCCAGTGGGAATTATCAAACTGACAAGTGGTGAGCACAAGCAGGATGAAGTGGGTTTGATCTTAATATCACAACTCATCTCAACTTTCACGGTTTAAAAAATGAATTTTGTGGTCATCAACAACATTCTTAAGACTCAAAAGTGCTTCTGAACTTTCTGAATTTCATTTTAGTTCAAACTCCAGCACCTTCAACATGTTTTTTGAAGCAGAGTGTTGGAAACTGTTGAGTAAATGATGAATTTATTCAAAATGCTCTTCAAAAAAACTTATGGAATGATGATTTTATAGGAGAACAACCCATAATGGTTCCTTTATAAGGTGTCTGTGGATGGAATGTTGGATATTGATATTGCAGGTATAGAAATATATATTGTTTAAACAATATTAGTCAAAAAATACTGTTGCACCTGATGAGAAGCAGAGGCAATACTTTCAAAGTCAAGTTTAATACCAAAAACTGACTCCATGTTACAAGTAAATGGTTTGCAAACCAACAGCAGAAAAAGAGATTTAAGCTGAAAAGCATGGAGTAATTTTTGCAATATTCCACCTGAGCTGATTTAAAAGCATTTGTGAAGTTTCCCAGTGTTTAGAAAGTTGTTTATTAAGAAACTGGTTTCTTTTATTGGCATAATGTGACCTGGAAGGTGGGGTCTGTAGTGAAAAACAGACTTACTGTAGCTTTATTAGAGCTAATGAGTACAGTTGTATTATAATAGTTTTACTTTCTGTAATATCTTGAGATGCTTTTGTTCTCAAATGTTTTCAAATACTGGGGGTTTTTTAAATCCCATCAGCACCCAACAGCTTTGAAAAGTCCAAGTGGGCATTTCTTGCTGAGACACCAGTTCATCCAGTCTCAATCTTTGATGAATGAAGTGATCCAAAGTTGACTTTTGGTCCTTAAGGGTGAAAAAGGAGTTGAAAGTGCAATTTGAAGGTGGTAACGATGCCCTCCCCTCCTTTTCTGTTTGTGAACAGCCAAATAAATCATTTATATACAGATTCCCCAATCTGAATTGGTTATAGAGGTTCTTTACTGTTCAGAAGAACCCAAAGTTCTGCACTTAGACCCTTCCTGCTCCTGCAGTTCAAGGAGCAATCCTTCCAAATCAATATTTTGTAAGCTTCTTATGCTCTTTCTAACATTAAGGACATTTATTACTCCTGTCCTGAGTCCTGAACAAATATTTCCTTACTAATAGGAGATATTTGTTGCAGTTTCATAGTTCTAAGTGGAACTTGGGGTTTTTTTCCCCTTACTGAGAAAATAGAACAAAACACACAAATACAATTTCAATACTTAGAGGAAAAAATGACTCTAGAATCAGATTTTGTCATATTTCAATCTTTTTATTTTTAAAAGCAAGAAAAGGTAATAAAAATACAGCCAGTCAATGAATCCTAGTTGCCCAAAATGAACCAATTTCTATTTAATATCTTGAATTTCAAGCTTTATTCCATCTGGCAGAGCTTGGGGAAGGGTGTGAGGAAAGGGCAGGGGGTGAGAGGAATATTTTTTCCTTAGTCAACTCCTTTCAGTTGTGCTTCAGCTAGAAATTGCGCCCCTGAGCTGGTTTTTCTACCACTGCTCTCTGGTTTTGCAATTTTGCTATTCAAAAAGTAGCCGCCGTTTGTAAAATAAACTTTTTGTACATATCCTCTAATGCTGGATGGTTTTTGTTGGTTTTTTCCTCTCTACATCTGGAAAATTCCCTCCCTGCCGGAGGGGAAAGGGGCAGGAAAATTAAAAATATGCTGTAATTTGTGTCTCTGCTTTTGTCCCTTGCAAGACGAGGCAGCCGCTGACGTTCCTTCCCCTGACCTACATAGGGAGTGATTCCTCAGCAAGATGCTCAGTGCTGGGTTTACATAACACGGCGTTGGAGGGACAAATATTTGGAAATTTCCAAGTGATTTGAGGTGTGAGACACAGAAAAGGTTCCTCTCCTCTGTGGCAAGATGGAGCTACCCCGAGATGTCTGAGTTTAACCACTCTGCTCAAGGTTCTTCCCCAAATCCACGTCCCGGCGCCGGTTCCGTGGCACATTGGAAATGGGGTATTAGTTGAGGCAGCAGATGTGGAGGCTGAGCAGATTAATCCATTAGCATTTGAGACCTTCTGTTCAGGAAAAACCAGATTTCATTGGCTTTGGCCTAAGGGAAAGGCTAATTGCCTTGGGCTGGGGTGAAGAGGACAAGTGGAAGTGATTCCTTGTTTGATGGCTCATGTCAGCACTGGTGTGGGCAGCAGGAGCAGGGCAGGGGTTGTCCCCCTGGAATGGGCACTGGGGAGGCCACACCTTGAATCCAGGGGTCAGTTTTGGGCCCCTCACTCCCAGAAGGACCTTGAGGGGCTGGAGCGTGGCCAGAGAAGGGCAACGAAGGTGGGGAAGGGTGTAGAGCAGGAGTGTGGTGAGGAGCAGCTGAGGGAGCTGGGGGGGTTGAGCCTGGAGCAAAGGAGGCTCAGGGGAGACCTTCTGGCTCTGCACAACTCCCTGAGAGGAGGTTGGAGCCAGGTGGGGTCGGGCTCTTCTCCCAAGGAACAAGTGACAGGACAAGAGGAACCAGCCTCAAGTTGCCCCAGGGGAGGTTGAGGTTGGAGCTGAGGAACAATTTGTTGGTGTTTGGGGCTGTGAAGGGCTGTGCCAGGCTGGGCAGGGCAGTGGTGGAGTCCCCATCCCTGGAGGGGTTTCCAAGCCATGGAGATGTGGTGCTGAGGGCCAGGGGTTAGTGGTGCCCTGGCAGTGCTGGGGGAACAGTTGGACTCCACCTTAAAGCTCTTTTTGAACCAAAATGATTCTATGATTTAGTCTCTAGCACAATCCATTTAACTTGGCCTTTCCCAGACTTCATAGCCCTGCCTTTGAAGAAGAGGCACAAGAAATCCTAGGCAGGAACAGTAGGAGCTCCAGAAGATCTGAGCTATATAATGACAGAAGGTGTAAAAAAAAAAAAAAAGATAATTTAAAAGAGGAGACAAAACCCCCAGTATCGGAAGCCTCAGACAACTTCTGTCTTCTTTGTTAAGGGTTAGCCAACAACCTTCTAATTTTATTACATTGCTTGTTGTGCTTTAAAAAGCCACATTCTGCTCAGAAGTGAAGCCTCAGGGTGACAGGGCTGCTCTACCTGCCACCCTAGAAGGTCAAACCTTCCCCTTGAGCCATCTCCAGCAGCAGCCAGGACATGGGGACAGGGCTGGAGCACGAGTGGTTAAAAATAGACCTGCTGCCACCCCCTTGTGTGCTCTTCAGGAGCAGTATTTCCCTTAAAATAAGCCCTAAATCCAGCAATGTAGTAAAATTATGAGTCGAGTAGAGGTGGGTTCATCCAAAACAAAGAGGAGAAGGTGAGAAGGTGAGAAGGTGAGGTGTGTTTGTCTTTGTTTTGGCAAGAGATCATGGAGAAGGCAGGACACAGAATATTGTGGAGCAGCATTAAGAGCACAAATATTCGCCAGTGACTTGTCTTAAGACAAGCTTAATTAAGCCAGTCTTAAGTGATCCACCAGCCTGTCAACCAATTTAAAAAGCACCTCAATGACAGGCAGAGCTTTCCCTCCCACCCTCTGGCTTTTCAGCCGTGTCCTTGCCCTCCAGAAGCATTTTGAGAGCTCGTGGAGGAGATCACCAGCTCTCCAGCCACGTATTAAATTTCTGGTGGGGGGTCAGTGCCCATCAGACGTCCCCTTTTTGGAGCAAGAGCACTTGGATGACCTTGAGCTGCACCCAGGCATCCATCTGGTGTCAGTTCCAGCTGGAACAGTGCCTGGGCTTTCAGTCACGAGCAGATAAAGCCTCATGTGCTCCTCCCCTACTTAACATCCATCTAAATAATTCTCTTTTTTACCAACAGGGTTGTGAAACGAAGGATTTTCCACCTGGTTTTAAGTGGGGGAGGTTAAAACTGTTTTCAAATTATACCAAAAAATTAGTGAGCCGGGCTTGAATTTAAAAATGTTCTTGTAATAATCCCTTGGAATTAGATGGGACACGTGGGATGGGGCAGACTGGGGTCATTTTAATAATATTTTAATAACAGTTCAGCTTCATGGTGGAGGTGGTGTTATGGAATCAGAATGGGTTGGGTTGGAAGGGACCTCAAAGATCATCTAGTTCCACCCCCCTGCCATGGGCAGGGACACCTCCCACTAGAGCAGGTTGCTCAAAGCCCTATTAATTTAGTATTAATTGATATCTCTGCTGATATCTGGCCTTGAACACCAATGTCCTTACCCAAAGGGTGGTCTGGTGTGGAGAGTGCAGAGCTCAGGACATCTTATAGGTCCCACCCTGGCCTTTGGTCNCTCAGCTCTTGCTAAGCTGTGGTAAGGGGCTGATTCCTGCACTTGCAGGAGGATCACCCAGCTCTTCTTGGGAATGTACATCTGGGGATGCTGTATAAAGCAGCTGGGACTTTATTTTAATTTTTAACCCCTTTATGCTGCTGAGCTCGGCAGCATCCTCTAGTGATGGCTTCTACCTTCTCCACTGGAGGTGGAGAATTCATTTTTTGTCCTACAGTGCAGGTTGGTAATTTCATGGAGTGTCCTCAGCTCCTCTTTTGAGAGAAATCACATCACAGAATGACAAGGGTTGGAAGAGACCTCTGGAGATCCCTGGAACCATTGCAGGTGAGGTTGGTTGGGGCTCTGAGCAACCTGCTCTAGTTGCAGATGCCCCTGCTCATGGCAGGGGGTTGGACTAGATGAGCTTTAAAGGTCCCTTCCAACCCAAACCACTCTATGATTGTGTGAAATCACAGGAGTTCTTATCCATCCTATCTGTAAAAAATTGCCAGCACTGTGATGGAGCAGCTGAAGTGCCAAAACCAACATTGCCTGAACTGTCCACACTATAAAATAAAATAAAAATATATTTTCTGATGTCTAAACTAAAGCTCCTTTGCTGATACCTGAGCCCATCACTACTTCTTGCTGTTAGAGAGGAAGAGAATGAGCTTTCCTTCCACTTACCTATTGAAGTAGAAGGAAAAAGTCCACCTTAGATCATAGGATGTTCTAGGCTGGAAGGGACCTCTAGAGCTCATCTGGCCCAACCTCCCTACACCAGCAGGGACATCTCTACCTAGGGCAGGCTGCTCAGAGCCCCATCAAGCCTGACCTTGAAGGACTCCAGGGATGGGGCCTCCACCCCCTCTCTGGGCAGCCCATTCCACTCATCTATCACCCTCAATTAAAGAACTTTTTTCTAATATCCAATCTAAATCTCTCCTTTCCTAGCTTAAAACCATCACTCCTGGTCCTATCATTACAAACCCTTCTGAACAGACCTTCAAGATTTGAATAGACCTTCAGATCTTTGCCAAAGGCTTGGGCTTGCTCTTGCCCAAATCTGGTCTTCTCTGGATGAAACAGCTCCAAATCCTTTGGGTTTTTTGGATGTTCTGGGGGGGATTTGGGGTTTTTTAACAACTTAGATCTGCCTATCTCCTGCACTCTACCACCAGCCCAGCCCATCATACCCAAGCAGACAACCCACTCCAGCCGAGTCTTCCCTCCCTCTTCTTACACAAGCAGCAAGTTTGGTTTTTTTCCCTTTGTTTCTACTAAATTGCAGCCTCTTTTTTTTTTTTTCCCCTTCTTTTCCAGGCTCTTTCTCCAGTGCGTCAAGATTGTTTTGAAGTCCCAGCCCATCCTCCAAAGTACTTGAAGTCCCTCCCGGCTTGGTATCATTTGCAGCTGTAAGGAGCAAATCTTCTATTCATGCAAGTAATTATTAAAAAAATATTTTGAGCAGTACCAGGCCTGGGACAGATCCCCAGGGACTCCCGGGCTCTGTATCTCTGCAGTTTCTCGACGGATCATAAATCATCCCCTCCAAGCAATGTTCTCTCCTTCCAGCTTTGCTCTCTTCTGGCTTCGTGTCCTCTGTCCCTGCCACCCTCCCTCTTCCAGCCACGTCAGCGCAGCCACGCTGGGGACACTGGGATGTGACTGGTGGCTTAATTCAAGTTCAATTTCAGCTTCTTGATGGTGTGGAGGCTCCATCCCTGGAGGTGTTCAAGGGCTTTGAGCAACCTGGGCTGCTGGGAGGTGTCCCTGCCTGATCTTCAAGGTCCCTTCCAACCCAAACCGTTCTGTGGTTCTATGTTGAGTCTTGCAAAACCTTGGCTGGAGGTGCTGGTTGCTTGTTTTCCATCATCACCCTTGGAGACCATGTTTCTAATCTCCTCTGTGAATTTATCTTTGAAAACTCAGTGCCAGAGGAAGGTCTCTGAGCTTTTCACCCTAAGACATCTTCTCCAGGTCTCCACCTCTGTGACTTCAATGTTTTTCTGCATCCTCTTTGAATTAAGGAAACCAGCAGAGATATTTAATATTTTTCATTAGCACTAATATAAATCAGACTATTTGATCTTCACCAAGGAATTTTTATTTGTTTGTTTGTTTGGGGGATTATTTTCAGATTCCAGAGACCTAAAAGCCAGAGGGGAGCAAAAGGGCTTTGAAATGGTTGCAGGTCACACACATACATGGTTTGCAACTCCAGCATTTCCCCAGCAGTTGTAACCATCACACCCTACCCAAGATTATCTAAGTTAAAAAATAAGAACCTGGTTTGTTCTAAGAAAATGGGTAAAAGGCAGGACCAGTGTGATGGGTCTGGAAGGTGGGACTTCATTTTGATGTGAGGCATCTCTGAGCAGAAATTCCTATTTAGGACAGTTTCCCCCATTCCCTGACTCATAGAATGGTTTGGGTTGGAAGGGAGCCCAAAGATCATCTAGTTCCAACCCCCCTGCCATGGCAGGGACACCTCCCACTAGACCAGGTTGCTCCAAGCCCCATCCAACCTGGTCTTGAACACCTCCAGGGATGGAGCATCCACAACCCCCCTGGGCAATCTGTGCCAGTGTCTCACCACCCTCAGAGTGAAGAATTTCTTCCTTATATCTAGTCTCAATCTCCCCTCTTCCAGTTTAAAACCATCACCCCTTGTCCTATCACTAGAAGTCCTTGTGAAAAGTCCCTCCCCAGCTTTCTTAGGCCCCTTTAAGCACTGAAAAGCCTCAAGAAGGTCTCCCTGGAGCCTTCTCTTCTCCAGCCTGAAGACTCTCTTGACTATAAATGCATCTCTGGGTATTTCCTGTAATTCTTGACAATTATTTCAATCAAGGTATCAATTTAGAACTTCCCCAGCTAATGAAATGCTGTTTCTTGCTGCATTATCCTTTGATATGTAAAGATGCCTTTGAACTGCCAGCCCCATGCTGGGAGGGCCCATGCAGCTTCCACACCTGGCTTGTCAACAAGCAACCCCATCTCTGGGCTGCCAACGTGACTTGTGGGTGACACCAAAGCACTTCTGAGCTGCCAAAGAAATTCCCTCCTGAAGTTTTACAAAAGGAAAGAGAATCACAGAATCCCAGCAGGGAAGGGACCTCTGGAGATCATCTCCTGCTCCTGCAGCTCACCCAGAGCAGGGGGACCAGGATCACATCCAGGTGGGTTTGGAATGTCTCCAGAGAAGGAGACCCCACAACCTCTCTGGGCAGCCTGGGCCAGGCTCCAACACCCTCACCCCAAACAACTTTCTCCTCCTGCTCCCATGGAACCTCCTGGGTTCCACTTGGTGCCCGGTGCCCCTTGTCCTGTCCCTGGGCACCACTGACCAGAGTCTGGCCCCAGCTTCTTGCCCCCACCCTTTAGCTCTTGCTCAGCATTGATCAGATCCCCTCTGGGGCTTCTCTTCTCCAGCTCAGCAGTTTTTGCACTTAATGTACTTCTTAGCCATGGATTGGATAAGGGTTGAGATTTATTGCTGCTCCTTGGTGAAGTCTAGAGGTGACCAGTAGCAATCCAAGAGCATCTCTTGGAGAGCAGAACCATACACAATAGTGGAAACAAGGATGCACCAGGTTTTTCTCTAGCTCAAAGTGATGCCCTGAGATTGGTGCTCAGGGAAGGCAGAGAAATAACAATCCCTTGGCTTTTTTTGGCTGCCACCTTGAACACGCTTCGGCCCCACATTGACCCAGAGATCTCAGAGAGCTGCTGGTGGCAATCCAAGATCTCAGCTGCCAGCTCCAGCCTCAGCATAGCACAAGCATGGCTTAGATCCTTTTCCTCCAGAAACTTCATATATTCCTCTACCAAAGCTCATTTGAAACTTTCTTCTCTGCTTTTTCTTTTTTTGGAGACCTTTTGGTGTCTCTTCTCATCATGTGCCACTCGATGACCTTGGAGCTCACTCCAAACATGGAGATGTTGGTCTGCTCTTACTCCTCCAAGTTGCTGGTGAGGATGTCCTTGCTTATTGTCCATGTTTCTTCAAGAAAAACAGTTAAAATCCAGTGAATTCACCTTTGTCCAGTGCCTGGAACATAAGGAGGAGTTAAATTCTTCCTGCAGCAAAGCAGTGGCCAAAAAAAGGCTGGAGAAAGGCCTGGTGGGAGAATAAAAATATTTCTTTCCCCAAAACGTGGCCAGTGCCAAGTCAAGTTGTTAACAGAGATTGTTCCTCCAGCACAACAGCAGCGAGGACAACTTGGCTGGGGCTGCTTGGCTGGGGTTGCTTGAGGAACACTTGAAATAAGCCCTTTCTCCCCCAAAATGAAGACCTGGCAACGCTCTGTTCTTCTGCTCTAGCTCATCATTGAGCAGGATCAGCTCAAAAAGCAGAGTAGTGTCAAGTGCACCATGTTCTCCTCCCTTCCATTCAGGTGACCCACCTGGAAAAAATACCCCAAGGCACCAGTTCTGGGTCAACCATCCCCAGCAGCGTGGGCAGCAGGGCAGGGAGGGGATCCTGCCCCTCTGCTCCACCCCAGGGAGACCCCCCTGAGTGCTGGGGCAGCTCTGGAGTCCTCAGCACAGCAGAGCCATGGAGCTGGGGGAGTGGGGCCAGAGGAGGCCCCAGCAATGCTGGGAGGGCTGGAAGAACCTCTGCTGGGAGAGTTGGGCTTGGTCAGCCTGGAGAAGGCTCCAGGGAGACCTTCTGGTGGCCTTGCAGGACTTCAAGGGACCCATCAGACAGATGGGGACAGACTTTTTAGCAGGGCTTGTTGGGACAGGACAAGAGGGAATAGCTTTAAAACAAGAGGGAAGGTTTAGATGAGATAGAATAAAGACGTTTTTGATGCTGAGAGTGGTGAGACACTGGCCCAGGTTGCCCAGGGGGGTTGTGGATGCTCCATCACTGGAGGTGTTCAAGGCCAGGCTGGATGGGGCTTGGAGCAACCTGCTCTAGTGGGAGGTGTTCCCTGGGTTGGAACTAAATGATCTTTGAGGTCCCTTCCAACCCAAACCACTCTATGATTCTATTACAAAATTGGTAGAAAACAGGTCCTGGAATCCCATACGAGCTCCTCTGAGAATTCCAACCTGGCTCCAGCAGATCCCTGTGAGTGGGACAATTATCAGTGCATGAAAAATACATAAAATACAAATTCAGGAGCTTCACTGGACTTGCTGATGGATTCCCCTCCCTGCCTCCACCAACCAAAGAGCAGAATCAATGGGAGGGATCAAGTTGTGATCCCTCCACAGGCTCTGCCTTGGCCCAAGGTGTGTTTTGCAGCTCTGGGAGGTTGTAGCTCCCTCTTGGGCAGGAGGTGCTGGGTCAGGCTGTGATTTACAGCAGTGGATGGATGGTCTTGGCACAAGTTGAGGAGCAGAGTAACGACGTCTTCCCCGACTTGGAGCGTGGCCCTTGCAGGGGAGGATCAACCCTGGCAGCTGCCTGAAGGGGGGAGACCATCCTCCACCAGGAGGGCTTCACCCCTGTCCTCAGAGGACCTTTGCAAGCCCGAGGGTGTCACTTGAAACCAGCCAGCCCTGCTTGGAGAACCACTTGGGGTTTTTTTTTTTATATATATTTATTCAGTTTGGAAGCAGAAGTGAGAAAAGAAGGAAAGAAAAAATGAAAACATGAAAAAAAAAGGGAAAATAGAAAGGAAAAAAAAGGAAAAAAGAAAAAAAAGGAAAAAAGAAAAAAAAGGAAAAAAGAAAAAAAAGGAAAAAAGAAAAAAAAGGAAAAAAGAAAAAAAAGGAAAAAAGAAAAAAAAGGAAAAAAGAAAAAAAAGGAAAAAAGAAAAAAAAGGAAAAAAGAAAAAAAAGGAAAAAAGAAAAAAAAGGAAAAAAGAAAAAAAAGGAAAAAAGAAAAAAAAGGAAAAAAGAAAAAAAAGGAAAAAAGAAAAAAAAGGAAAAAAGAAAAAATGGAAAAAATAGAAAAAAAAGAAAAATGAAAAAAATGGAAAAAATGAAAAAAAAAAAAGAAAAAAAGGGAAAAAATGGAAAAAAGAAAAAATGGAAAAAAATGAAAAAAAACACAAGGGTTGTAAAATGGAAAAAAATGAAAAAATGGAAAAAATGGAAAAAAATGGAAAAAATGAAAAAAAAGAAAAAAATGGAAAAAATGAAAAAAAAAGAAAAAATGGAAAAAATGGAAAAAAAAGGGAAAAAAATGAAAAAAAATTTTAAAAAGAGAAGAATTGGGGTCAAGCTGAAGCAGCAGCTTCTCAGCTGTCCTTTGAGAGCTCGTCTCTGCCCCCACTGTGGGTGTTCTCGTGGCCAGCACCAAGTGGGAGATGTTTTCCCTTAGTAGGACAGGCTCCCACGCCACGGGGCCTCCTCACCCAGCCATAAAAGGGCAGCATCTCCTACAGGACCCCCAGGTCCTCCCCGAGCTGATGGGCTCTTGGGAAGGGGCCTGGCCCTGGTGCCTCCCAGCACTGCTTGGTTTGGACCTCCCAACCCTGGTGTTGATGCTGCTTTGGCTCGTTCTCTCCTTCTGCCTTTTGTTTTGTCTCTCGTCTCCTCTCAGGAGGTTGGAGGGATTGAGGCCAAAGAGCCTCCAGGAATGTTCTTGCTTTCCCTGGGTTTTTTTTTTGGTCTTTCTCTCTTTCTTGGCCTGGTTTGATCCCTTCCTTTCCATGAGCTGCAGGACTGCTCAGAAAACCAGCTGCTGAGGGGAAACCAGTTGCCAAGCCCACGATGAACGCCCAAAGGGCTGAGAATGTCCCCAGCATCCATCCTACATCCCATGGGTGAGCCCATGGCAATCTGGAGGGTTCTTCCACCTCCTGCTCTACCCAAGCACAGGCAAACCCTGACATGCTGGGGGCTCAGGCAGGGTGGACACCGAGGAAGAACATCTCACCATCTCCTGGAGCATCTATCCAGCAGGTATTAGAAAAAATTTCTTCCCCACAAGGGTTGTGAAGGGCTGTGCCAGGCTGGGCAGGGCAGTGGTGGAGTCCCCAGCCCTGGAGGGGTTTCCAAGGCGTGGAGATGTGGTGCTGAGGGCCAGGGGGTAGTGGTGCCCTGGCAGTGCTGGGGGAATGGTTGGACTCCGTGATCTTGAAGGTCTCTTCCAGCCAGAAGGATTCTATGATTCTATGACTTCCAGAAGGTGCTCATCAGATTGCAGTTGCACTTAACACAGTAATGTTAGGAAGAAGTTCTTCTCCAGGAGGGTGGGGAGACACTGGCCCAGGTTGGCCAGAGAGGTGCTGGAAGCCCCATCCCTAGACATTTTGAAGGCCAGGCTGGCTGGGGCTGTGAGCAACTGATGTAGTGGGAGGTGTCCCTGCCCATGGCAGGGGGATTGGAATGAGATGATCTTGAAGGTCCCTTCCAAGCCTGATGATTCTATGATTCTATGAACTCCAGCCCAGGCAGGCAGCTCCAGTGAGAGGACATGGCACCACCTTGGAGATACCCTTCCAGGTCTCCTTGCTTCTTCACAGGATCATAGAATAATTTAGGTTGGAAAAGATCCTTAAGATCACCATTAACCAAGTCCTCCATTAAACCATGTCCCTAAGCATGTGTAGACCCTCACAAACTCAGAGCTGTTTGAGCTATCACAGGTTATCAGCTTCCTTCTTCCCCTTGTGTTGGTGGCCACAGCCACTGCAGGAACAGCTTCTCCCACATCAGGAAGGAAAAACTGCAGCAGGTCTCCATGTAAGAAATAAGTTCAGCATCCCCCAAAAGGCAAGAACCTCATGGAGAACCCACCAGAATGGTTTTGACCATCCCTGTGTGGTTCAGAGCTAAAAGGGCTCCAAGCTCTGGAGCTCCTTGGTCCCCTCTGCCACATCCATGAAGGTGCTGCAGGGATTTGGTCTCTGGAGCAGAGCTTAAATCCCTGGCTCCCACCTCTGGCCTCATCTCGTGTCAGTCGGGTGCTTTCCAGGAGCTTATGTAGCTGTTGGAAAAGTTTCCAGGGTAGAAGACACGCTGGATGGGCCAAGCACTCATTTCACAAAGAGCTTTCTGGTCAGGGAGAGGTGCTGGGGGCATCAGCCAGGAGTTTCTCCTAGGGAGCAGAGTACAGTTGAGAGCAAGAAAGGACATTAAGAAAAAAAAAAGAAATATTAAAAATATATATATTAAATTAAGGACGTGGCTACAGGGACATTATGCAAAGAGCTGCTCACATCTGGAAGGAGTTACTGCAACCAAAGCTGAGTCTAAACAAGTGCAAGATGTTACCACACTTCTGGCTGCAAAAAGGGAGGGGTCTGGGGAAGGAAAAGAGCTGGGAAGGTGGGATGAAGATGGAGCAGCCCAGGGGCACCCTCAGCCCCACTGTGGTGTGGTTGATGCCCCTCAGAGATGTTGAGTTTCATCTGCCCTTGACATTTTGGGTGTCATCTGCATGAATGGTGGGGGCAGAAGTGGCTCTTGGAGGTGGTCACCATCCTGATGAGCTTCAGTTGGGCACCTCATGGGTCTTAGAGTCATAGAATGGTTTGGGTTGGAAGGGACCTTCCAATGTCATCTAGTCCAACCAGGTCTCCTGTGCTGGTGTTAGAGGTGTGGGAACACCATGGGACCCTTCCCAGATACCATGGAGCTGCTCCAGCTTTGCCCCCATGCTCCTCAGCATGAGGGTTGGGGGAGAACCTGGTTCCTGGTCAGTGCTGGAGGAGCATTGAGATGCTCAAACCCACCCCCCTGCTCAGCATTGAGGAGATCCAAGCAGGGCTGGGGGCAAAACAATGAAATTCTGCTTTATTTTGGGGGGTAGGGGGCTTGTTGTGCCCCACATGCCACATCATAGGACCTGGGGGAGTTTTGGGGGTGCTCCAGGATGGCGACCCCCTCCTAATGTGCCTCAAACCCCCCTCAATCTGCCACTGCCCAGGGGGGTTCACCCCAAAATCCCCTTTTTTAATCAACCTGACATTACCCCATGACTCCCCAAAATGGGGTTTTAAGCCCTGAAAACCCTTCCAGCTTTATTTTGGGGGGGGTGCAAGTTGGGGTGGCTGTGACCCACACTTCACATTCTGGGGGTGTCTGGGGGGAGACCCTCCAGACCCCCCTCCTAAAACCAAATGTGCCTTAACCCCCTTCCCCTCCATCTGCCTCTACCCTGAGGGGGGGATCCCAAAATCCCCCAAAAGCCCCCCAAATCCTACTTTTTAACAACACTCCCTTCATCCCATAACACCCCAAACTGGGGTTTTACCCCCCAAAAAGCCTTTTTGTTGTTGGGGGGGGGTCCTCGCTGTGCCTCAGTTTCCCCGCAGGGTGGTACCCAGGATGCTCCCGGGGGATGCTGCACCCCGGGGGGGATGGGGATGCAGGGGATGGTCAAGGGGGGGGTCCAGCGTGGGTCGGGGTCCCG
>VYZX01015530.1:0-13510 GCA_013401335.1 Brachypteracias leptosomus
GACTTGGCTCTCAGTCTGAAGTGCAATGAATACATAGACAGACCAGCAACAGAGAGCAGGACAGATTTATAGCACTCCAGAAACATCTGGGCAAGAGCTGAGCATATGCCATTGCTTAGACTTGTGCTTCTTTACAGTCTTGATAGATGAACAATTGGCAGTTACTGATAGTTACTTTTAGATGCTCATTGCTTGGCCCAAATAATAGTATTTTTCCTGAAAACAATACACTTCCAGATTTAAAAGCTTACATGATATATATACTATATATATATTTATTTTTTTTTCACAAAGAAGCAATGGATATCAAATAATATAGGAAATGCAAATATCTAGAGGTCTACATCTCTAAAATTTGTTTTTGCACAGTCCTAAGACTGGTTCTCCTCAGACTACACTTTATCTCCCATTCTTTTCAGCTTCTTTCATCAAATGATATGTCAAATTGTAATCTATTCTACTAAAGGAAGGAGATTTTGCTTGATACTAGTCCTTAAAGTTTCTAGCACATTTATAAGGTTTTAGCAAAATCAGTTGTAACTTTTAGGAGAATTATGTGGAAATATTTTGCATTCAAAGAACATAAACTAGCACAGAGCTTATCTGTGAGCTAACCTATCTGTAGCTGTGGAACAGTGAGAGTCTGACCTATAACACATTATCATTTTTATGTACTCTGTTACTAGGTGTACCAAAGAAAGGCATTTTTGTCCGTTTGATTGACCTACTCCATACTACTAACCCTTATACGTGCTCAGAAAAAGATTGAGAGAACACAAATGCATTTCTGTAATGGCCATGAGGGCTAACACAAGCATAACAATATTGAGCAGAATATTTGAAAAACAATGATTCAAGCCCCTTAGTTCTTGACGACCTATTAAAAAATGTCAATATAACAAAAATGTTGAGTTTATACATGTTGAGAGGTCTAAGGCATGCAACCTATCATGTTTGAAGACTTCATTTCCAGACTATGGTTCCCTAAGAACCTGGAAGATTTCTTGCTATTGCCTGACTCTCTGCTCTTTCGTCCTTTAGGTAGATTTCATTTTTTCCCCAAACATAGTAGTTTTGCTATAAATGGCTTTAATTATATTTTAAATGAGTCTAAGTTGCTGTTTCTTTTAATCTTTTTTTCCACTGGGGAAACAACTGCCATCTACCTATTATATATCCCACTGCTGTCACCAAAACATGCTTTATAAAGTTGCTAAAACACACAAACCTATAAATACATCCAAATTAGAAAAAAAAAAAAAAGGTTGGAAAACAAGAAACCTGTTTCACAAGACTGTCGAGATTTAAACATTTGTTTCCCCTCAGCCCAGAAAGCAGACAGTTGACATTCTCACATTTTCCACATTGAAAGAAGAGACACCCACCCTTGGGCAGACAATGGGTAAGTGGTCACAGCACATGCCTGCAAGGTAGGACACGCAGATCAAGTTACTTCATGATTCAGAGCTTAAGTTATAGTATCGATCTCTCAGAGCTCAGGTGTATACTGTAATAGTGGAGTCATCTTTTGTAATTACCTGTTCAAGCTACTCAGCTTCACTAAATGACCTAATACTGGGTCATGGTAAAGATCTGCTGGCACTGAGCAGCTAGAGCATGATTAGCCACGTTTGGTCTGAGGGACCTACACCCAACTGACTGTTGTGGGCTGTTTTGATCCAGCAGATTCTTCTGAGACACAGTAGAGACTATTTTAGTGAAATAATTATTAATTGAACATTTCACATGTAATTCTTAAAGCATTATTCTTTTACTAAAAAAAAAAAAAATCAATCAAAAATTTACAGTCAGGCCTATTCATTGGTCTCCAGATGGTACAGATGAGAATGCACTTCAAAATACAGGCTCAGAAATAGAGGTGAAAGGAGAAAAATTCTCCCACATATGTCCTTGGTTTGATGGCATACCTTGCCACAGCCTAGTTCAGAAACGCATGGGGTTGAAGAGACTTAAGCTGTGTCTACTTTACTATGACTTTGGCAATATCTGATTGGTGTCTATCAATCAGGAGAATGTGGCAGATGGGAGGGCAGAGCATTAGCTCCCTCATCTACCTGCACAACGGCAGGCTGACTAAACCATTGCACAGCTGGAAATAAGGGACTTCATAAAGAGATTTGGAACAGCTTATTTCCCCATGTAAAGGGAGAAAGAAATAACCATAACTCAAAAGACAGGTCAAGCTGAAACATGTGCTCCAAAATACAATATTGCCTCAAAGATGCAGAATAATTCTGAGGTCCAAGACTTAAATGCATGAAGAGAAATTAATAATGACTGAAGGGATTTAGTAGTAGAATAACCCTCAAATTACTGTATCTGTTTCTAGTCAACACCGTCAGCTTCTCATTTCATGTATGCTGAACTCTGTATTTCATAGTTCATCATTTTATCATACATATGCAAGTTTCGTGTAATTGCAAGGAAAGACGTTAAATCAAAACAAAACTCGGGCTTGGAAAATAATTACACTTTACCAGTAAACCACATAGATAATGTTAGTTATGATGAATCACACAAAGGAAAGCCATGAATTCTTTATATAGCACAAGGATCTCTAAATTATAGTACCTTTCAGGTTGAAACCTCGGCACTGAGTCAGAGGGTTTCCATGTCTCACATCTTGCCTACGACTCCTCCTGAAATATTTTGTAAAAACAAAAAGTTATTCCAAGACAGTTACACTTCAAATAAATACTTTATTTGTGGGTTTGGTTTGTTGGTTTTTTTTTTTTCACTAGATCAACTGTTAGGGATAGTTCATGACCTACTGTGAGTGCACTTTACCCTTGGAAGGCTTGCTAAAGTGAAGATAGTGTTTTAGTGAATAATCACTTTGGTGAAGTTTATACAGTGGTTGTTCTTTTGGTAGGTAAAGTAGTTTTGCAGTGGAGGTGTAGAGATGGGGCGGTTAGAGGAGATGCATGAAATAGATATAGATTCACTATTCCAAGAGCTAATATTCAAAGCCAGAATCCACAGCTGGAACTCCTCATAAAGGTAAGAACCTAAAAATGAGATCTGTAAGAGTCACAGTGTTCATATCTAATGCACCACCAGATAATTACAATATAGGGCATGTTTCCTCCTTGATTTTGGCAGGCACCTTATTTTTGATGCCTGTACCCACCTTGGTAACAGGGTTACAGAAGCATTCATTCAGAATGACGGAGAGCTAAGATTCAGTTCTATACTTTACTTAAAGGTATGTGACTATTTTCAAAAGATACTCAAACTCACCAAGACTCAGAACACTTTTAAATGAGACTTTTTTGTTGTTGTATTATTTGGATGACAGATGCAAAATCATGATTCTGTAGAAAACTAGCAAAGGTTCTTACTGGGATTGGGAATACTGACATTTCAGCCCTTCTCAGCTAGGAGGCCATAGCTCACAAGAGTTCAGTGCATAAAAATCTGTTACCCAAATTTTTTATTCTTAAGATATATTATTTTGTTGGCTGAATATTCTGTAAGTGAGTTCAATATATATCAAGCTCAACAAAAAAAATGCAATTGTGATAGATTGCTGCAAGTGGAAGCTGCTGAGATATGTAATAGCTGTATTCTGAACTATGCACTAATGACTCGCAAGATCAGAAACCACAAAAAGCCCCTGAAGCTCCAGTAGTGCTGAGTGAAGGGTGATGTCTCTATGGCCACATTATACCAGGTACTGCACAAACACCCAGAGACAGTATTTATCATCCCGTGTCACCTGATCCTTCACTGCATTGTTTTAAAAGGAAACATTTGAAAGGCGATGTTTCAAAGGAATAATTTCTGACATTCCATGTATATTTTTGATGCTTTCTGTCAAAAGTATTACATCTTATGCGTTGGGATCTTAACCCTTATGAACTATTTATGTGAGTCAAAGGAGACAATGAAGAATTTCTGAGCTAATTTCAGGATTTCTGTGCTACCATGAGCTGCTCCACACTGTCTCAAATGGCAAGTTGTTTGCATTAAGCAGTTCTGAGAACGTAAACTTACATTTTGATATTTATAACAAAAAAGGTTGAGAAGGTGGTTGTTAGAAAATAAAGATAATATTGTCAGGTGTTTTGAGGCATATCAATGTTGGATGAGGAATCACAGTAATGCATGGAAGAGAGGTGTCAAAAGAAGCAAAAAAGCAGATGTGTGCAGCTGATACTACTGTCTAGACTATGGCATTTGGCCCTAACTACCAGTGTTTTCTCCTTCATAATCTCTGTTGTTTGATAAAGGGACAACTCATTTCCTTCACACATGAAAACCTTTTTCCTTACAGTTTTAGGTGTTTATTTTGGTTTGATATAAAAAGTAAATTGCAAGCAAAATGTCAGCATGAAAGCAAGCCCCAGTGGAAATAACCCTGGGTATATATAATGGGGATGGCAAAGAATCCACTGGAAACTGCACAGACTGGGTATATCTGACTGCTCATTATATCTTTTGGCAGCTATGTTAGCGTAGGAGTTAGGCGGTCTGAGACATGGGGGTTTTTCTTTTCTTTCCTCTTCTCATCTTCTGACCTTTGTCCCATGGAAGAAAACAATCAGCTTGCAGACTGGAGGCTGAATATGCTGAGGGAAAGCAGTAAAAAGCCCAGGTACTTAACCAGTTGCTACATGGCTAGGTTGGGTTTTACCTTTTAATCTCAAGTAAGGAATGAGTCAAGAAAACTTTGCAATAAGTGTCTTTAATCCCAGGGGATGACATAGTCATCAGTTGGTTGGGTCACTGGAGCAGAGCCAAGCTTTGTCTGTTTCTGTCTACTGTCTCCCTCCATGTAAGTAAAGGGTTAAAGCCCATGAACTGTACCTTGTCTTCTGCATCTACAGTTCAGTTGCAGGCAGCAAGGAACGTACATAGCAGGTAAAGCTGTGGCATATATCTCAAAGGTTTGTCTTTTCTGCAGTAATAATATCACATTGTGTATTCTGTAGCTTTGTTTGTATATGAAGTGGAATCTTAGTAATACAAGAGCTCTACAGCCTTCTGCTATTAAATATTTCCCTTGGGTGGAGGTAAGAGACTCCTGTTTTGCATAAGAATTATGAGACGTACTATTAGCTCTGTCGTAAATTAAAGAAAAATTGCTTTCCTTGTCTACTTTAATAAATCTCATGTTAAAAACTCCAAATCTGCAGGCATTACATGGAAATCACATTTGCCTGAAATTTCCCTGGAAATAATTCTTCTCACTTAAGAGCAAATGAGGAACAAAAAAATAAACTTTATTCCTCAGACAGCCTGAGAGATATTTTGTTGTATTTAGAACTATCATAATTACATTCATAGTGAGCAATGGAATTTAAAACAAAGGGAACAAATGTTTCACTGATTTTGTGTGCATGAGACAGAAGGATTAATATTTATGATTAGTAATGAGGATTTTTTTCTCTTTTGTTTTCAGTCCATTACTTTCATTATGAAAAAGCAAGCTCTTTATCATACACTCTCTTGCAGCACACACTCTGAGGTGATGAACAGTGCCAAGCACAATAGCTACAGAGCTACTGTTTGTACATGCTCCTGAAAGCAATGACATCCCCTTTCTCCATCACATTACAACACCTGAGGCTACACAGCAGAACAAAAGCCTCCTTTCCTTGCAGACTTCACTGGGCTGCTCCACACTGCTCACCTTTTCCCTGTGGGATAAAACCTTGAGCAGGAGTTGCCATCCCAGGCGCAGTATGGGTCTCGGGCTAGGCAGCAGTCAGCACAGGCGGTCCCGTAGATGTGGCAGCGATGCAAGGATACCTGGGTGACCCCTTCATCTGAGCTCACGTACAACTGTTGCTGTAGAAGGAAATGTAAAGATTTCTTTTAGATGTAGAGGAGCTTCACCCAAGACTCAGCTAACACACCTAAAAACCTTTCAGTTAATTTTGGAAGCAACTCAAGACCAAGAGGGGAGCCACAAATATGGATAAAGCCAAGATAAACAGAAATCTACCAGGTGAACAGGCCTATAATATTTCCACCTTCCTGTTAGAAAACACTTAGAATGTTAATGCTTTCTGGACATTGAGTGTCATTGTTCTGGGGCAGACAATCTGTGTTAATATTGCTCAGATTTGAAAACTTGTTTCTTATTCAATGAGGATTATTGGCTCAAGCCTTTGAACTAAGAATTTTCTCTGCTTATAGTCACTTTAATAAATATTATGCAGAGTTCCTAGTTGGATTCTCCAGTGCATAGATTTCCAAGACACAAAACCTAGAGATTACGTTGAGGCTTAGGGCCAAATTCTGATAGCCTTATATACCTGAAAAAATAAGCCAGAAGAACTTTCATAATAAATGAGAGGTTTTGCAAAAGAAGTTCAAAGTGAATAGGTCATCACCAAAATCTGGGCCAAAGTGACTGTTTTACTCAGAAACAATTAATCAATTGTTTCAATTCTTATAACACAAATTAAATAAATCTGTGCAAAATGACTGTTTAACTCGGAAGCAATTAAACAGTTGATTAATTCTTAAAATATAAATTAATATTGAACAAAAGCCTTGAAACTCCCCTAATCTTTTTGTTATAAAATTTTAAAATTACACTGAATCAATTTAGTGTATAATGTTTACTTATTAATAGTTCTGTAAAATATTGAGTAGCATGCTGCTTGCAAAATCATGGAAAATATATTTTCAGTTTAGGTGTTTAACATTTCAGCAGAAATCCTCTCAGCTGTTTTCATCTTTCTTATTGCCATTGTTTATTACTAATAAACAAACATACGCAATTGCACCATGGACCAAATAGCCTCAATACTGCTTATTTGCATTGATCAGACTTCCAAAGAAAAATTTCTATTTAGGACCTACAGAAAAAAAAAAAAAGAGGAGGCCAAATTTCCTCTTTTGGTACTTGTTTTCATTTAAAACAAAATATTTCACACTTTCAGTGAATTAGAAAATAGATATTGTTTTATCTTAGTGGCTCTGGGGCACATAAATGGCTCATGCAAACTTCAGTCAAGTTTCTACACGTCCATTATGGAAAATCTCCTACCTATATTCAGTATTCTGCACAACAACTGGTATTTTAACATCTTTAAGTCAATTCTCTTCTCAACTAAAAAGCACTAAGTAAGCATTCAATTTTTCTTTACCTTTTTAGATGAAATCTTCATCGTTGTTATAGGAGAATTACTCTGTAAGACAAAATTCCAAGCTGTATTTACAAGGACTCTTTTGTTAATACTGTCACAACATTAAAATTTAAAATTCAATAAAATCCAAGTCATATCTAAGAAAACTATAACTTTTCATATCTTGGGAAGGCATCACTCATTCCTACTAATTTTTCACTATTGTCAGAACTAAACAAATGACATATGTACAATGTCTCACAAAATGTATTGGCTAAAATCCACTTATTATTCTTCATGTGCATCAACAAGTTTTTGTGCACTTCTAATTAATCTGCATCTGTCTTACCTTAGCTATACAGGAGCAACATGTCTTGAAGCCACTACTCTCACTTTGTAATAAGAAATAGTGTTCATTCTTTGACAATGATCATAAGGAAAAGTCATGAAATAGTTCATGCATATTTTACCACATGATCTGAATAAGACTACATCATATTTCTTCTACACATTATCTACAGTGCATACAGTTTGGTTACCATCCAACATATACATTCAGATTATCAACAACTAGAATATTAAAAATGGCATGTGTGTTACTGAATGTTTCTTTCCCAGAGACAGTACTGTATACTACTGTGTGTCATCACTGCAGTCTATTATTGTCTGTGTCCAAACCAAATGTTAATGAGCTGGAAAAGGAATTCTCACATTCATTGCCATAAGCAAGTGAAGTAATTCATTATTCTCATCCAAACAAATGATAAAATTGATAGTAATAAAAAAAATTCATACTTTTTTTAAGGGATAGCATTTGCTTAGTCACAAAGGAAAGCCATAATGAAGGGCTAGGACTACTTGCAGTGGACCACAAGCAGAGCAGGTAGGCCAGGACTAGAAAATCTGGCTGTGAATCATGTGAATTGGCAAAGGATTGAAGGAGTTCAGAGCTGCTGTAGTATTTCATCAACTGTCTGGAGACTCAAGGTCAAATGCAACATTGGATTTGATGCCACATTCTCCTTTCCTCGCTTATACTGTGTTAAAGAATCAGTGCTTTGCTTACTCTTGATATTTACTAGCACACAGCCAGTGATTGCATTCCCTCTCTCTTGAAGAGACTTATCAAAATACTACCATGCTGCCCACAGATTGCAACAGTAGAGGTTATTATATCATGATTTTTAGGGTTTAAGGATAAAAAAGTCTGTGCGCAAAGGCAAAGAAACCAGGTTTAGGGTGAGGATTCCTCAGTAAATGGAATTAATAATACTTGGGTGAAGGGTACTCATCAGGTAATATTACTCACATAAATCTTTTTAAAGTGAACCCTTGAACAAAAGCCTATGAAGACTAATTATGCCTTTATGAGAGTTAGCACAGATTGTATTCTGTTTTTAAGGAAATTGTTAATGCTGCCTGCCTAGATAAAAAAGCTTAAATTTTCCTTTTTGTATCCTCTCAGTGAATTAGAGAAAAGGCCTTGACAAAACCCTTAACTAAGTTTATAGATAAAATACTACCATTTGCCTCGAGATTACCTGTTTTAAAGAATAGTCTATTCAAAAATTTGAAAGGGATTTTTTAACATGCGGGCAAACATTTTCTTCAGGTTATTACAAGCTGCTACATGCCAGAGTGACTGACAGAAGCTATTCCCTTACTTCTCGCTGTAGTTGTTTGTGTTTCTTCTCAGCTTATGTTGTGTTAAGCTTGTAGCTTTTTTGACTCCAGAGGCATGTGGTTTTGAAGAACTGAAGTTAAGCAAAAACAACACTAGTTTGCTTCCATTCTGCAGCTAGAATCAGCAAGATTATCAGATAACCAGAGAAGTACAAAAATCTTAGATTCCATCTCTAAATAGCGACAGACTCAATATGTGAAGGTGAAGATAAAAGTTGCCTTCTGGTAGTCACTAAAACATGACCTTCTAAAAACGTATTAATCAAAATCCTTCTAGCCAGTACAACAACATAAAAAATAAGCAACTTAAATACAGGGTAAAAAAAGGACTTAAGCTAGCTACAGCCTTCATTCTATATTCCTCCTTGGGCGGGTATCAAGCTGACAGTACGCACATTTACTACTTCTTTTATCGAGTCATAGCTGGCCTTGCCAAAGTCTCCTAGAACAAAGTGTTTGTGTGAACATAGACATTGGAAGAGTAAAAGTAGGAGTAAACCAAACCTGAAAAACTTCCAGTTCTTCTAAAATGAGTTCTCCACTTGAAGAGAAGTTGGTGGGTAGGACAACAACTTTTTGTATGGTTCCTTGATCTGAAAAAGATGTGAAAAAGTGAGACCATGTGACAAAGAGAGAAAGAAAGAAAAAAGCAGATGAACCATTATCAATTAGGAAAAAAAACCAACAAAGCAAACACTATGACATAGATAATGGTAAGAAACATTCAGTAATTTATAAGTTTCGGGGTCAGAAAAAATCATGAGATGATTCCTTATATTGGAATACTATATGTAGTATTCTCACATATGAACACAAAGAAGTCATGGTAAGATTGGAGCTACTACCATTACTGTTACCATTCTATCCCAAAAGATCAATCAAAATCAGTATCTTCTGCACTAGTTGCTGTACAGACACACAGACAGAGACCATATCTATCCTAATAATCTTAAAGTAAAAAACATAGCAATATAAAGAGGCAAAAGGGAGCTACTGAAAAAATTTAATACATAATCATATTAATTAAACATAATCACAACTGATGACATGAAAGGTACATCTTCCAAACAATAACTCTATCTACACCCAAACAAAGTAAGATGAGAGCTTTTTTTTTCAGGAAAATGAAACAATAATCAAGTTCATTACATATTGGTAGGAGTTAATCTTCTGGTCTAAGGAAAAAAAGGAAAAGCAAGGTGAAGATATTATAGCTACTGCACTGTGGCTGCTCTCTCAAAACACAGTTCCAAGCCTTCCAAATCCACTCAGATCAAAGGAATAAGAACTAAGTAGGATGTTTTTTCAGGGTATATATGGTGAGTGAGACCAAAGGGATATTTGTGATTACTTTTCCAAATTTGCAATGTGGAAAGAATATATGAGATGCAAGGGTCCATCTGTGAAGGCTCTTAAAGGCTGAGACAGCCACTGAAGTATTTCTGATGTGTCAGAAAAGGGAGTCTGTGGGAGAATCACAAGGACAAGCATTTTTATTTGGAAAAAACACAGCACATAGAAGTCCTCTTGCCTGAAAGGTCTGGAAATTAATCCAAGTAGAACAAATTTATTTGCTCGATATTGATTCTGAGAAATGAGACCACATGGTATAGATTCTGTTCGGCCTTCAAAAGTTTTATGAGCAATATAGACTTCTGCAGTTAGTAAAATATTAGTATAGCACAATACAGGTAAGTATCTATGTGTATTTTTATGAATTTGTGACTGAGGAAAGGAAATCTCAGCTTCCTGTTTGGCAATTCATGATGCAGACAACATAAACTGAAAAAGGGCAATTTTGCTTTTGCTTTTAAGGTCAGTGACTAAATTCCATAGCTGGAGCTGCAGGGCAAGTTGCTTACGGTAAATAATTTACATCTTCTTATTTCCCTGGAAGAAGTCAGTAAATAATATATTTTATTTAAGAAAAATAAGGTTTGAAGCCAGAATATTGATATGTAATGACCTGACCACACACAGAGAGCATATTGTAGTATTTTGTCACTTAAAAGAAAAGGAAAAGAAAAATTGAAAGCTGACAAGACTTAAAAATGTGTAGCTATCAATTGTACATGTTCAGGGCACATTAGGTATGAATTTTTCATGAGAATTTTCAATGGAGAACATTTATTCTCATTATGCAATGGCACGATAAACTAGTTCCTTCCGAAGAAACTTTACTGAAACTAAATCTTGTGATAGCACAGCTGCGGTCTAGACTAGGTGCCAGTATTAGCAAAGCCATGAGAATCTGAGAGAGATTTACTAACTGCCAGGACCCACCGAAGCTTTCAACTGCTGCAGATGCATCCCTTATTGGAGCTAGGCAGCATATGTGTGTGCATGTGCATGTGTACTTCTGATTCTACTAAAGGGAATAAACCTCTCCCAATTATATACAGCTTAAGTTCTGTCTACCTCTGCCTTTTTGCATCCTTTTATCAATGTTCTCTCTCCGACGTTGAACTGTACCATACAAATACTGTATCAGAAGTGCAGGACAGAGTTGCAGCCTTTTGTAGTTTTTTTTCAGCTGCTCGTGAAGTATAAACTACCTGTAACCCTGACATACAGGGCACTAAGCCTGTTGACAGTGACCTTACCTGCAGAGGAATGTGAGGCTGCTGAGCCTCTGAAGAACCGGTTTATTTCAATGACCCATTAACACATGCCACAAGTTTAAAATTCCTAAACTGTCCTCAGTCCTCAAACACTGCCTTAAACTGAAATCAGAACCTGAGGGGAGTTTTTGTCCTGGACACAGAAAATACTGATAAAGCCTGACGCCAAGTTCTTCTGTCCTAATAACCTTTCATATTTGAAAAGTAGGTTCCTATCTACCTTTTTGTCACACCCCAGTAAAATACACAGAGTTAAGGACTGTTTACTTTGGTATTCATTCATTTTGACTCAATATTTTATCATCTACTTTGACTCAGTATTGTACCATGAGAGACAGATCCTCGCAGAAAGGAATGTTCCATTGTTTTAAAGGAAACTTAATACAACATTTAACATAAATATTCATGTTAGGGAAAGCAGGCAATAGAAAGCTCTTCATTAAATAAAATCACTTAAAGCAAGGGATTCCAAAGTCTATACATATGATATATATACATTCCTCCAATACATAGCTAAAGCCCTTCACCACTTCTAAAAACAGTTTTTCTACTGATGTTCAACCTTTCCCTTAATAAGTGAAAAGCAAATATTTGTCCCCCCCAAATCACTTCTTATTCCTTTCTCAGTAGTACTGGTCTCCACTGTAAGCATGGTAGCAGACAAATCAAGTCATTCATATGTGTTCATGTCAGAAAGCTTATGGTACATTTGAGTTTTGTTGAAAATCTTACTTGCTTACTTCCTTTAATGGCAAAGCATGAAACTAAATTCCTGGGTCAGAAGGAAGGCTGGAAAGGATGCAGCACTGTGCTCTGCAGGAGATATATGCAAAGTAGCAGTGCCTGAGCTGTTTCCCAGTGTATTTCACAATAGATAATCTTTTGTGTTGTAAGCCAGGCATAAGAGATCACCAAACAAGTATAAGTCAAATATTTTCATGTTTAGGTCAATGAAATTATAAGCTAATTCTGTAAAAATCATAAAAGTGAACAGGATGGTTTCCTTTGCCATTTACTTGTTACTTCTAGAAATCCACTTGAAAACAGCTCTACGTTGCTATGATTTCACATAGTCATGAAAAAAGCTATTGTGTCTCCAGAATATCAGTCCACCAGTGGAATGCATGAAGTGAAGAGGCAGATTTATGCTCAGCACTTCCCTGGCTTTTCACCGGGAGCTGTTTGCAGCCTCACATTAGCCCAGCAGTCTGTGAGTTGAGGGCAAACAGACAAACGAGAAGGAATCTCCCTTGAGCTGACAGCAAGAGAACAAGAGCAACTCATAATGGTTTTCTGTTTCAAACCTGCTTGAATGTCTGCAGGTCTCAAAGCTTGACATGGAAGACAATGTTACTTGAGATTTTGTTCCCTCTGAGGGGACTGAGAAACACAGAACAGCAAGGGAGGAAAGTGCTAACATACTGTAGTCTAAAAAATTATCTACAGAGTATACAGAGTGAGGAATAATGGAGACAGAAGGCAGTCCAATAAACGGTCCAAGGAAGGAAGAAGAAAAGACAAATAAATAACAATAATAACAACAAGAATAANTGGCAGTTTAATTAGTTTTGGCTTCTAATCTGAGCTGAACCTGATGCAAACAAAAAACAGTATGAAGAAAAAAGAAAGTAAAAAGTCTGCAGAATGCTTAAAATTCCTCTGTTTGAGAAAATATTGCAGCTCAGAAGACAACCTGAGATGGTGGCAGGTTAGCAGTCAGTGCTGAGAGCCAGGTCCCTATGCTCNTCTGGCTGACCATGGGCAAAGCTTAATGAACAGCAATAAACAATACACAGATTTTTGGCTGAATTTGCTGGTCTGAGTTTAAAACTTGTTCTCTGAATTTCAACTATCTTTTCTTTCTCCAGCCCCAAGCAAACATTGCAGTGTCAAGCTTGTGAGCCTCAAGGAGTCAGGGCCCATCTACCCCTGAGCCACATCACATGCACAAATTGAACAACAAAAAAATCCTTTGACTTTTCCACATCATAAAAAAATAACTGCAATGGACACTAACTGCTGCTACAGGAGTTTCACAGAGAGGCTTCCTGCAGTAAGACCCTTCCCTGTTGTGTCTGACATTGCTGGAGATCATCTGAAAAC
>VYZX01015532.1:0-44438 GCA_013401335.1 Brachypteracias leptosomus
CCTCCTCTCTCAGTTTAACCACCTGCCTGAGTAGGTCGTTTATATTGCTCACACTGCACACCAGCCGTGCCTCTGACTCCTCTGGTTCAAGTGCCAGGTTCGAGCACTCACCGCAGCCGGAGCCCTGCACAGCTGCGGGTTTGTGCGGGACCTCGGTCAGAGTTCCCACATTCTTCCTCACTGCGGGTCTTGGCCGTGTTGTGACCATGGTCTTCTCGCTGGCCAGGAGGGAACCAGCCACTGCGTGGTGCTTCCCACAGGTCCCGCTCTCACGTCCCTGCGCTGTTGTTCCTCTCCTGCTCCTCACCCGCACTGCCCGGTTACTCAGAGCGATCGAATTTACCTTGTGCACTGGCAGAGGCTCAGCGCCCTGCCCTGTGAGCTGCAAACAGCTGCGGCAACCCCCGGGGCACACACAATCAAGCACTGTGCGCTCGCCGTGCAGCTTCTGTGAACAGACACTGCCCTCCAAGAGGCTACTTAACACCTGACCAACGGTGGGTGGTGCTGGTTCCACCCAGCTTCATTGCGAGGGGCGGGGTGTGGGCACCGCGAGTCACCGCTGGCGTGTTTACAGCTCGGTCAGATCAGGCGCCGAGGGCTCTTGGGTCCACCCTCCGCCCAGGCCGCCTCAGCAGCCCGCCCACCAGCTGCCATCCTTTCAGAGCCGGCTGCCTGCCGCCTTGGCTTCAAAAAGCCCCCAGAAATTGCTCCTTGCCGGTCCCTTCTGTTGTGATATGCCTCCCCAGTGCGGACTTATCTACACTGGAGCCGGTCTCCTCAGCGTGTGAGTATTTCTACCATCTACAACCCTGTTTGCTGCAACTGGTAATTTCAGGTCTTATCCTGTTTGTTCATTAGCTCAGTAAAAACATACAAGCTTTTTCAGAGAAAGCCATGGTGTGGCAACACAGGAAGGAGGTGACTAGTGAACAAAATCCCATCTAGATTGGCTCCTAGTTTGCTGTCTTGCAAAGCATTTTCTTTGCCATGGCTGTTCATGATTTGTCACCACTGGTCTGCAGATTTCCGAGTTCACTTTCCTGAGACTTTCCTAGAAGGATGCTTCATCTGCCAAGTCAGGTGCCTGCCTGAGTGCATGGGTACAGCTGTATTCTGGCTGTGTGCTCTACAGGCTACACCAGCATCTCCTCATTGCAGCTCAAACTGGAACTTTCTTCAGCTGCAGAATTTGCTCATTCTTTTTGTTTATTGGCTTGTAAATTTACCTTTCCAACACAAAAGTAGAATATCATTAAATATTACAAACATTAATAATTGATAATAAATATTTGGTAATGATTAGTTAATAATTACCTTATCACTATTGTTAATAAACCATTGGACTTTAGAATAATAATATCCTTTTTTTTCTGTGTTGAAATGCATTCTGGGTTTTAGCATCTTTTTCTAAAATGCCCTTCAAAGCCACCAAGGAAATACCGTATCCCATCTGACAGTTGCCAAGATGCATTGATTAGTGTTACCTAAATAGACTCCCATCCATCAACAACCTATGCTAAACCTCATAAGAGATTACCTTTTTTTTTTTTTTTGTGCTAGTAACCTGTCAGGCAGTTATAATCCTTATTGAAATGGGTAGTCCTTGCAAAGCAGTACAGGTTAGCAAAGTTGCATTTCATGAGACACTAAAACAGATTCATTTATGTTTTGGTCAAAAGCGGCCTTTTCAATTGTATTTTTTAGGAGATTCAACTTCTCTCCAGAGGGGGAAAAAAAAAAGAGGCTGAAAAGGCAAAATATCTTCTGTATAGGGTGATTTGAATTGCTTAAGGATCTGAAATGGAATCACATCTTCCCACAAAAATGAAATAATGTTAGTCATACAGTATGGCAGATGGCTGTTAGTCACCATTAAATTCAGAGGGTTTACCCACTCTGTTCAATACAGCCACGAGAGAGAAGTTCCCAATTAGCTCCTGCAAAAGAAGTCTTTTAGAAATCAAAATCTGATCATAAAAGGGAGCAATATTGAAAATGTGTGAGGGAACAGGGAAGAAGAAAGCAAGAGAGGTTATTTTCATTAACAAAAGTAATTGTTAATCTCAAAAATATCTTGTTTGACATCTGTTACTCCATAGGAGAAAATTTCTTTTTCCAAGTGAATGCTGGAAGTTCAACCATCATAAAATAAGCGGGCTTTGCTCTTGAGAGTAATTGCACATCTGCAACAGTGAATGCAATGTATAAACACTTCCTAGCTCTCAGGACTTGGCCTATCAAATGGTCCTTTCAGGGCACATCAATGGCTGCTGGCTCAGCACATTCTGAATTTCTATTCTGAGACGCATCACTGGAAGCTACCAATTCCAGGAGCTGTAGTCTCTAAATAGCTTGTAATGTGGTTAGAAACAGGATATTTAAAAGACATCTGGAAAATATGTTTGTGATCCTCTGTCAGAAATGGTTTATTTGCGTGCCAGTTTTTCCCCAAATGTGCAGTCAGTATTTGAAAGAGGAACATTTCCAACGAGCATTGTCAAGATCAAAATCAGACTTCTTGGTACTGCGAGATGGAGAAAACTATTAAGAAATGCCATTTTAGAAGTTCCCTCTATGTGATGCTGAAAATAATTTTACAAAAATGAAAAAATAATACAAATCAGCTTTTATGTCAGGTTTATGTTCTCCCTTTTCTTTGTTTTGCTTTTGTGTAGCTTAGGTGATTTGGTTAATGCCTGTTACTTTATTTCAGATGGGCATGCCCTAACAAAATCTCTTGCTTTTTCAGTTTGGTGACCTTGTTGTGTGTTGAGGTGATTACACTTTAAGAGAAGCTTAAAATTTTCTTTAAAAAGCCTGTTCCCACTATCTTAAGAAAACATGTGAAAATATTCTTATGTGATGGAATCCTACTCCAATCCTTTTTTGCAGGGAGATAATGTGGTCTGAGAGTCATTAAAGTAATGCTGGTGATCACCTGCAGTTAACTCAAGCCAGAACACTGCTCTTCCATGTATGCCATATTATTGCTACACAGTGGATCACTGAATGAATCACTATTGCAGGGAGCTGCTGGCAATGCCCCAGCTATTGCATCGTCTTCTTCCTGACAGTAAAGGCACCGTTTCTTGTTGTATCTGTTTATTGCAGTGGATTGTCCCATTGTATGGAGCTACTTGCTGCTCACTGGGACATCATGGTGGAGCATTCCCATCCTCAGACCCTGAAACATTTCCTAGTGGCTTTACTTGGGGATTACTTTTCTTAGATCAGCAGTGGCTGCTTTTAGGGATCACTTCAGTCTCTGTATTCATTCTGTCACTGGTCAAACACTCAAGTTGTAGTTTTTCTGGATTATCACTACTGTGTTTCCATAGCATTGACCAGCTACCAGAACTCTACAAAGATCAGGCACCAGCACATTCACCTGGATTTGCACCTTCTCTGACATCAGGGTACCAGCCTTCTCTGTCTGCTTTCTCAAAAAAGGGAGAAAGAAAACACAACCTTTTTCTTGTTCTTGTCTTTTTTTTAAGTCCTGCTAGGTGAGTACTGCTTTGCCGATACTGGGTTTTTTTGGCAAAGCTATGTATGCTAAAAGTAGCAAAATGTCCATGGAAATTCAGCTACTGCTGTAAATCTGATAATGCTTCAGGTGTTATGTCCTAGTCTGCATAATGTCATGAAGTAAATGAGAAACCACAGTGGATAAAGGCACTGGGTCTACACTACATTCTGGAGTGACATTGATATTTGTCAGATACTTAACTATTAGTCCTTCAAAATTGCTCTGTAACGCGGAGAGTCTAGTAAAAAAGAAAGAGAAATAAGAGAAACCCTTCTGAATGCCAGTTTACTTTTTGAAGCTTGAAATAGATATTATGCAAAATATTCTAGCTGCTTGCTGTCAAACCATTCATTTGTTCACTGCAGAGCCCACTCACTTTTCTTCACTTGGGTCACCTGCCTTTTCAAAGCTCTTTAAGATTAGTCCCTGGAGGACATTACACAAATAACATAATGAAAATATGATGTTATTCTCCAGATTTACACATCTCCATCTTTCTTCATCTTCTCCACTTCATACAACTGTTGCTTTTTCCTCTGGGAAGCCCACCGTCACAGATGACCGATGACTGACAGATGCCTTCACAGTCTGTAGGCTGAGGTTACACTCGCTGGTTCTCTGCATTTCCCTTACACACATTCCTGAATTGATCTCCCTGATCTCTTTTGTCCCACTCATCTCATCAGGACCAGTAGCATGTTTTGTCACTTATTTAACTGAATGTACGTTCATGGACTTCACCTTGCTTATAAGGTTGCTCCAGCTGATTTTTTTTTATTTTAGGAGTCTTTTCTCACAGTGGCTCACTGTTGTTTGTTTTTCCAAATTCTCTTCCCCTCTATGCTCAAAATATAGAAAAGAAATTACAAATTAGTATCAATGCCTGGTATCTATTTGTGTAGCAGTGAGGAACCAGCACGTTCTGTTTACCTGACTTAACTGGCATAAAAGTATCTTGTGGGGTTTCTTGTTTTATTTATAGTCATTGCTCTTAAAAAAAGTTGCACAGCTTGATTTTCATCCTGGTCATCCTTATTAGTGAGTTGCTACAATTACAGAGGGAACATTCTCTTCTGACTACGATTCCTTACCCATTAAGGAGAGGAAATCATGCTGCTCTATAGACACAGCCTTACCTCAAAAGCTGTACTGTGTAATAGCTTCTCCTTCTCACATATTTGACTGAACAGGCACTGGGCTACCAAGAAATGTCACGTATGCGCTGTTAAACTACTGATGTGGCTATAGTCCCTGGAGCTTCTCTCCTTTCTCCGTCCCTGGATAAATTTGCACTTGCCCTTCCTGGTGCTCTATTTTCTTATGTTTTCCTACATAACCTATGTCATTGCCTTCCAGAGAGAAGGCAAAAAGCTAGTTCATGACTTCTTCCCATCCTCAGTTACTGCTGCTAGGTGTCTTTTCTGACTGCTGTCTTCTTCAGGAAAACTTCTCAACTGCTTTTGCATCTTGGACATCTTCAACACCTACAAGCAAGGTGGTACCTCAGGAACATACCAGAAGTATACCTCCCTCTCAAAGATGATTAGTCTTAGCAATACTTAAAGATTGGTATGCAAATTACATTTCTCTGGAGTCTTGAACTTCTTAGTAAAATAGACATTTGCTGCAGGCAGCTGAAGTACAAGTCAAACCAATTTATTTAGCATAGATTAATAATTTGATACAATTATTTTCCAAGGAAGCTTATTAGGGTTATTTTTTAATATTCAGTCACTTCACAGCCTCAAATATATTGTGTGATGAATTTATACTTCTAAGTCAGCTTTGTTTCATTTCAAGACTTTTTTCCAAGCAGAGACTCTATAAAGATGAGCAGAGGTCAAATCATCAGCTGTTGGCTGTCCCCTTTCTCCTAGTTCAGTGAGTTCAAATCCCATAAATCTCCTTGATCTTGAAATACACAAAAGCACATTAAAAGCTAAAAGAAAAACCTGAGCATTTAGCTGTCTTGGAAATATATATTCTGCAAGATTTATCTTGCAAGGCTTGTTGAACAGATCTACTGGGCACCTTTTGTCTGATAGTTTAAATAAAGATACATTGATTCCACTGAGAGAAAATAGTAAGTAAAGGCTACTGACAAAATAGCTACCTCTGTATCTGCAATTCTTCAAGAATAAGGGCATATACCTGAATTTACATAATTGTGGAAAATGTACATGGTTTTAGGGTCTACTCCATTGCATATACATCCCATATTTATAATTTGCCATGTCAATGAACGGTTGCTTGTTCATGAGGATATGTGTTTGCAGCAGGTGCTAAGTGAGATCAATCAATAGGTTAAGCCAGATAATCTGGGGTTGTAACTGATCAGTAATATTTGACCCGATTAGCCTTATCTGGCCATAAGATGTAAGCTTATCATGTTGAGGAAGCTCCTCTTTGTCAGTGCTTGTGTTTGCAGTTTTTCCACTTCTCCGCCTTGTGCACGGCATGGGGAGGAGCACAGAAATGCGGGCCCACCACACTCACATCCTGGATCCTATCAGACACTGACAAGATCCACCTTATCCGTGCCACCTTTTCCTTTGTAAAGGCTCTGCCATGATCTTTCAGAAGGTTCTTCAGACACAGTGGAGAGCTAGCTGCTGACTGGACAAGTTGTTCTAGAAGCAACAGCCAGCTCCAAGCGGCTGGATGTATGCTTATTATGTTAATTAACGTATCAGTGCTGTCACTGGGTGATGGGTATGTGTCAGATTGCTTGACGGAGAGTGCCAGATGCCATGCTCAGAAGCCACATGAACATCCTGTCATAAGACAAGAGATGGGCCACATTGGTGGGCCCTCCATCAGAAGCATCCCTTTCTGACATGAGCATAGAGCCTCCTTTCCTTGAAGGTTCTGCTGGGCAGAATTTCAGATGCTTCCAGCACTGTTTTAACCTTTTCTGCATTAACTGAGAAGCAAAACTCATTGATCAATGCTGAATGCAGAGTGCATCCATCCATCTCTTCTTTCTTTCTCTTATTTCTGTTTTCCTATTGATCTCTGCTACCAGAAGAAAGTCTGTGAGATGTGGGCATGATATTATGAAGCTGGAAGCTACAGTGACATTTTTCACCTCTGAAGGCATTCTCAACAGCCTGCAAATGTTATTTTGATAACTGATTCCAAAATCAGTTGATGTTTCAGCTCAGGTTATTACATATACACTAAGGGTGGAAGGCTAATCATGAGATGTTTTCAGGATGACTCAATACCCAGGAATTCCTGTGAAAGGAGGAGATGGAAAGATGACAGAAGAAATGATATAGCTGTTTAGCTCACAATTGCACCAGGGACTGCTTCTCAGAGGGGCCCAGGTGCAGCCTAGGAAGACAGGAGAAGCAAGGGATGAATGCAGCAGCTGGTAGGATAAACAGCCCCATTTGGATTATTGCTCTGCTGCCTGTACTAAGCACATGGTACCACCAACAACAAATGCAAAACTAGAAGACTAGTCCCAATTTCCCTTTCTGTTATGTTTTAAATTGTGAAGAGATGGACTAATGAATGAAAGTAATGATTTTGATTAAAATTTTTCACATTCGGTGACAGCAGGGTTCTTTACATGTAATATATTGGCTCTGTTAATGGCATACATGTGAATTTACAGCCATTATTGCCTTAAGAGGCTTCCAGCAGTTCTGTCTTAGAATATTTCATGTGAAAATTCATGTGCTCCAAGCTTTATTACTCTTTATTGCACCAAGGGGATTATGGTACACATATGTTGGTCTTATACCATCTGAATAGTTTGTTTAATTGTTTCAGTCCCTTGCAAGGAGATGAACATCAGTCAAAGTGATTTTTATATTTCTCTGTTGACCCTACAAATGTCTAAGTGGCTAAATTAACCTGGTTTTCTTCTGATTACTCTAGTACTAGACTAGAAACAGGATGAGATCAGACAGTTTATCCCTATTTAGTTATAAATCTGATTTTTTCTTATTTATTTTTTTTAACCAGTTAATTGATTTGGCTTCAGTTTGTTACTCTTGGTTACTTTTAAGTCTAAGGAAAAAAAATCATCTGGAAAGCCTGAAGAAAAATGGACAGTTTTATGAAAATAAATGTCTTTTTCCAGCTATCTTTGCTTTAAAATAACTATTTAGTGTAATGTAGCAATTTTCAGAATGGTCAATTCAGTGTATTACAAAAACATATTTGAGAATTGTGATGAATGTATTCATTAGCAGACCTAAAAAGCATATTAAAAGCAGACTTACATGGGGGAAATAAGCCAGCACTGACCAAATCCAGGTAATAATACCATCCTTGGAAACTGTTTTATTCTGTCCCTTTACATAAACAAGTCAAAGTGGGAAAAAGGCAGCTTCTAAACAAAAGCAATCACTACAGTTATCCAGACATGGTGCAGAATTACAGCAGGTTTCCCCAGGGTTTGGAGAGTATCTGACTTGTCCCACTACTTCACTAGAGGTCTCACACAGAGATAATGAATGGTCCTTGTAGTTCTTTGGTGGTGTCCCCTGGGCACCAGAGACAGAAAATCAAGAGAAAAACCTAATGTGCTTTTCTGGCAATTTTGCCTTTTTCCCTCTGGTAAGAACAACAAAGACAACTCGGTGCTTTTTGTCCCTAAGGACTGAGAAGCACTAGCACTGCACCACAGTAGCAGTCCATGTGGCTGGCCATGGCTGGCTGTGGCTGGGAGCTTCTCCTCAGGCTTCAGCAGAGCTCCACTCAGGGTGGGTGGACTGGGCTGGTGTGTGCTCAGCTCTGACAGTCCACCCAAAACAGTCTGAAGCATTCAACAAGCCTCAGTATTTCTGCTTCCTGTTCTGAGGGGCCTGTCCCCCTGCCAGAGGTGGCATCTTCAGGCCTATACGTATATATATATATGTGTGTGTGTGTCTGTGCGTCTATGCTGGATGAGTCTGATCTGTAAACCAGGCTAGCCTCCATGTGTAACTGATGTCGGAGACAAAACTTTGTGATACCTTGGAGCACTAGATGCACACACACTATTACGAATGGCAGAGAAAATCTGCCTCCATCTCTTCCAGTGCTTAGGGTCAAACTCAGTCTGTGTCCAGAACAAGAAGCTGTTGCCACTGACAGAAGCTCCACTACATGAGCAGAGGCCCAGGAGAAATTATGAAGTCTCTTGGGCCCTCACAAATTGGAGTGCATAAAATAAAACGCTAGGGAAAGTCTGAAGTTCAAGTCTTTCTTTTTCTCAAGACAGATCTGTTTCCACTTCACTTGTTATTTGAATCATGCCTTGACTACTTTTAAAATCACCTTTTGCACGGCAACCTCTTCTCATACTCTGATTAATCATCCTCTAAGGCAACTAAAAGCTCGTGGCTACTGGTTCAGGAATTCACAACCCTAACTGCTGTCCCTGATAGAGAGGAATTTGCCTTTTCTTTTTTCCACATGGATACACTTGGAAATCACAGTACACTTACATAAAACAGTTATTATCTCCAAAATAGTAGATCTCTCAAGAAGTCATGTCAAAGACTTAATCAGTGTAAAAAATCACATCATCTTGAATTGCTCTTCAGTGTGGCAGAAGTATCTTCTAGACCAATCCAGGAAAAAATGTCAAATCAGACAAGAGTTGTATTCATTTTATTTGGCACGCTGACAGCTCTGACTTCACGTATGGAATTTAATAGCTATTTACTTCACAGATCCAAAAGCTATGGGCCAAATGATCACTGATGTTAGTCCACTGCAGCAAATGGAATTAAACCAGGGTGAGTCATATGTTACAGTCTAACAATTCATTACTTTGAATTATTTTTCTCATTCATTTTGTTGCAATGATCAATACATTGTGGACAGCCTTTCTGGATTTTAGGGAATGGGATGAAGTCTGCAGAAATTTTGAGCAGTGATTCCAGGTGGTGATGTAGAAATGAACACAAACATCTTTGGCCTCTGAATCCAGAATCTTATTAGGCTTATTAGGCTGAACAAAAGGATCAAAGGAGCGTCAAAGCATGGTGAGAATTATAATCTGGGCAAGGTAGGGCAGAGTTAGAGAAGCAGTCTGCCCTGGGATTATAAATGCTAACCGATAGGTTCCTGGGGTTACAAATCCTACCAACTCATCTGATACGAGTCCTGAGAATGGATGCTGAGGGCTCACAGGCAGCCTCCATATTCTGCACCAGCCCAGTGATGCTGGCACCTGCTGCACAACAGCAAAGGCAAAAAGGCAACTTTTGCAACTCAAAGAAAAAGCTCCAGACTTTGTCCAGCTGTCTGTGTGCTCAGAAAGGCAGGATCAAGCATAGAGACAGCTGCATAACGCAGGACTTGTTCTGCCTTAGTCTCCTTGCCCTACCCAAAAAGGAAGAGGTGATCCACTCCAGAAACAGACAGCCCCTTCTTTAACCTTCTCAGCCTTACCTGAGAAATGGCAAGAATTGTCCTAGAACAGGAGAGACTCAAACAGGCAGCTGAGCTGAGGCAGACTGCATTTACTACACTGTCTTCAGTCTGAAACAGAACTACTCAGAGATTTTACACACCCAGTCCTAAGGAAAAAGCAAATTCTCCTTGCTTTTTGTAAAGAACTGTAAGAGTTTAAAGCCCTACACTAGTCTTATATCACCATCTACCCTTTTTTCCCCTTCCTAACTTTCAGAAATACCCCTAAATAAGGACAGAATACCATAAGGAGACTCCTGCAGGAGCTGGGTCAGATAATGCTCAGAAATATCCACCCCCATTTCTTTGCATGACTTCTTTGCTCTACCTGCACTCTTTCTTATCTCCCTCACTGCCACCTCATGCCCTTCCTCCTTAGCTGTTGATATAAGTGTAGAGCAGGCAGGCAGGAGCTGCATGTGGAGTGTGAGAAGGGAGGAAGAGCTGCAGTCCTCAGGCTTGCTAGCTGTGCTGACAGGCTAAGTTATTATTTAGATTCATAGACACACAGGCAAGAAGAAATGGTGGCTCAGGAGGGTGATTGTGCTTGACATCTCTTTCTAATATCCTAGATATTGTTAGGGCTCAAGAAAAGGACTCTGCTCCTTTCATGTAAGGCATTGGTAAACATCCTTGGCTTGTAAAGGGAGGAGGAAGGAGACAGAGGGAAGGAGACATGAGATTCCAACCCCTGCTTGCTCCCTCCCAGCCATGGTAGCTTACGCTCCTCTACTGTACACTTTGGTCGACATGTCTGTAGGGTTTCACTGCTCCCTGGAAAGCAGGCCCACTGAACTGTGCTCCCCTCCTTCAGCTGGGCACATAGCTCAGCAGTGCCTTGGAGATCCCCAGCTCACCTGGACAAGCCCTTTCCCTTCTGCTGATTTGAAGAAGAGATGCTGAGAGCCAACCAGCCCGTAATTAGCAGTTGTCTAAAATGCCTCTGTACTGAGCAGCCACCCTTCTCTCAGTGAGCACAATTATGCCACCAGACCACAGGACTGGGTGCTCCTTTCACTACCCCAGTGATCATTTCTGCTTTTCCCCAGCTCACTGCTCTAGTCATGGGCACTCCTGCCCTGCCTTGCCATGCTACTTAAGGTGAAGCTAATGCCAGCCATGCAGCTGTATTTTGGCTACCATGCAATAAAAGCAGTAACTCAGCAAACTACTTGAGAGTTGAGCTGCAGACCCAGCCACTACCAGGTGGGATCCAGTACTACATTTAGCCAATCTCAGATACATGATGGTCACCAACACCATCCAGTTTTATGCAATACCTCCCTAGCTCAGCCAAGGCCATGGTTCTGCAGCGCCATGTAATGTGCCACTGGGCACCGTGAGGATCACTCCCTTCCTGGAAAGTATTACAGTGAAAAGCAGGCTGAGCAGTGGTGCTGGTGTCATGGAGAGCACTGCTGACGGCTCTGAGCTCCCTATGCACGCATGCTCCCTGCTTATTGCAGGTCCACCTAACCAGAGATGGTGCCCAGGATGAGAGGCAGGTACAAGAAACAATTATGGAGTGACTGGCCTGCTGAGAATATTCTCCCAACCACTAACAGTCTGCTTCCTCAGGCATAAATACTGATGTCCTATATATGCATATACTTATATGAAAGACTGTCTCTAATCTAAAGCTCTCCATCTGTGTTTGCGGCAAGTTTGGTGCCACTCAGATCACCTTGGTCCCAGCAGCTGCAGTGCATCCAGGCTTCTCAAAAAAGTGAAGGTTTAGCTGCAGAGTGCACATCGTATTTTATTTTTCTTCCTTTTTTCACACACTTATTAATGGCAATTTGGTTTGAGGCTTTTAAAATGAGAAGGATGCGCCATTGTTTCTCAGCAGGACGTAAGAAGGAGGGAGACCTCTGCTCTATGTTTATTTTATTGGAAGGAGTAGAAAGGTTGTCATAGATGAAAATCTTCCAGCTGCTCTCCTGGGAACACCAGTCCTTCTGCTGGATGTATGGAGCTTCAAGAGCACCAAGCATATAAGTAAGAATGAATAATATATAATAATTACTCGTGATTACTTTCAGTATTCATTTGTTTGCATGGTATAAGCTAAACTCTCAACTGTCATCAGACAGTGAGCAGAAGTGCTGGGGTTTTTTTAATGCCTGCTGGAAACACAGCTAGTTGAAAAAACATCTCTATACCCATTTCTCCTAAAAATGTGATTTGCCTCTAAAAATTTCACATAAATATGCCGATTTCTTTCATATGTTCAATAAGAAACAGTCATAAATAGCTTGTTTTTGTCTTGTCTTGATGATTTCATTCAGATTGCAGTAGTTTCATTCCCCTATTTCCCTACTCATATGAAAATATTAACACTATGTTACTTAGAATGTTGTATTTATCAGTACATGTACTAAATATATTCTATAATGTTTCAACATTATTGAAAGGTTTCAGTAGAATCAGAATAAAGTATTTCATATTTAAATTCTTCTAAATTCTGAATTTCAATTTCATTTAATTTTGTTACAAAATACATCTTTTTACAACTTTATATTACCTGTCAAAAGAAATTGAAGTTCTAGACAATTTTTATCCTGCATCCTTTCCATGGATATTGGGAGCTTTCTGAAAAACTGCTTCCTTTGAATGTGCATTTAGGGCCCTCATCTGCTGAGGAGCCTCTACCTGTGGCAGAGGCCCCTTTTAGGCTGAAACAATTTATAATAACAAAAGCTGTTAGTATTATTTTTTAATTTGTTGGTGCTGATTTCTTTGACTTGCACATTTGTAACTGTGGAGCCTGGGCTCAAACCCATCTAATAATAAAGAGAAGTATAATCCCATACACCTACAGCTGTCTCTCTCCCTCTTCAACATCGATGATGTTTCCCACATTCCAAAAGTTACATATGTCACACAAGAAAATAGCAGATTTCCAGCTCCTGGACTCCCTAAACCTAATTAGTCCAGTTATTTTTAAAATGACTGCCACTTCTATTCAATTTCAGATTTGACTACAACTACACCCTTTCTTTCCCCTTCTTTTCTATGTCTATAATTGAAAATTAGAACTCCTCACTTCTTTGCTCAGCTCAAAGACAGCATGAATGCTGAAGCCCAGAGAATGGGAATTGACTTGCAAAGGAATTTTTGTATATGGACACATTATTTAACATGGATTCAGGTTTTTCATAATCCATTCCATTATTAGAGAATTAAAGAGCAAGGAAATCTGAAAAAGCAAACAAAAATTGCAGAGACCAATTACCAAAATGAAACAGGCTAATGATGCTTAGATAATGCTAAGATGCTTAGATAATGCTAAGATGAATGACGCTTACTTAAAAATAGTATTTTATTGAATCAGACATCACTTGACCTATTTTGGAAACAGAAGGAATTACAGTGATTATACTGGGATAATGCCAGAAAGCAGCTTGGCTGTGTTATTAAGCTCGAATGAATCAGCTCCTACTATAAAATGCATCGCTAAACAGACAAGGACAGGAACAAATTATAGAAAGAAAAGCAAGGGAGCTGAGAGACCATTTTGTCACTGCACTGTCAGTGTGCAAGCACTGATCATCTGTCTTGCTGAGGACAGGCTGGGGGAGAGGGAATACCTGTACTCTCAGGAAACCAAATCAAGCCTTGGCATGAGGTCACTGTGGAAGGATCATCTGATCATACTGAAACCCAGGTAGCAGCTTGCCAGTCAATACATTTAACAGGGTACTGGGGCTGGATCAAGGTCCTCCAGGAAGAGGCAGATCCTTTTCACCTGCAGGGATGGTCTTGTGTTGTCTCTTTGCCATCTTGCCGTTTCTAACAAGGCAAACAGATGAATGCAGGCATTGTTTGTTAAAGATGCTGGGAATACAAACATACAAATAAACTTGTAACACAAAATACAGTAACACAAGGTGCCAAGGTGAGAAATTACAAAGATTAGTTCAGTCTTGGTTATACCTTTCTTACCTCTGTGATACTACTGGAGTTGCTCAGTTGTGACTAAAATTAGTTTTTAAGCCAAGAGAAATGAATACTGCCTTGTGACCCACATCAGGAACATACATGTGACTGTCATATATGCCTGTCATATATGTGCCTGTATTTTCAAGCTAGCATTCTCAGGACCAACAGATGCTAAACCAATAAACAACAGTGGAAGAACACACCCTGGGCCACCTTTTCTTCTAGAAGACAGAAGCAAACTATGATAACTAGTTCTTGGGGGGCTTAATATGCCAATGTGCATGAGGCAGTGGAAGTGACCTGGTGCTACCTTGGCACAGAAGATGGTTGAATGACATGGGCTGATCATCTGATTGCCAAGAAGAGGATGCATGTCAGCATAAAAAATAACTTGTTATTAATGGGTCATGTTTAGTCAGTGACAGGTCTTTTGGAAGTACCATACAGTACGATCACAGATGGTAATATTTAATAGTAGAACTTGAGACTAGTCTTGAAGGTTTCAACTGCAGAAATTTCCATGGTGCCAATTTTTGCTGGAAGGTTGAGAACAGCTTATAGATTTCACACTGGAATTTGTAGACCTTTACTGTGTTTTTTTAACTACAGGCCTATTCCCTTCTGTTAGAGAGTCTCTCATGGGCTCGATTCACCATCTGTAATTTCCTTATGGTGCTGAACTTTAAGACACCGGTTTCTTTCACAATGTAATAAGGCTCTTTTTTAAAAAAAAAAGAAAGGTACAAATGAACATATCAGTCAGTGTTTTGAAACTCTTGTTTCTCACTAACTTATGCACAAGATGTAGATATAGTCACACAGACTATTCTTAGGAAAAACAAAGCAAAGAACAATTTTCATTTTTCAAGAGGTGAGATCCTGGTATTTTTGGGGGGAGGGGAGTAAATCAAGAAAGAAACTTAAATTGTGTCAAATTTTGTTTCAAAACCTGAAATATTTCCGTCCAATTTTCACAATTATCTTACTCAAACTATGGATTGTGTTTCAACATAGGGAAGCCCTCTAAACATAATGGAAATACATTGAAATTAGAAAATCAGTTGTGTTGAAACTGTCTTTAATCACTTGAACATTTTTTAGAATAAAAAATTTGTCAGAACAGATACTTTCCTGTGAATGTTTTCAGCTTGAATGAATCAGCATAATTCCATAGAAAATCAGCTTGCTGAAAATTGCCTTGGTGGTTCAAAGCTTCATACAAAGGGCCAAATGCATGACAGGTCTTATCCACTGTGACTCTTTGATTCAAAAGAGTTGTATTGTCTTCGATTAAGAGTAAATTTGACCTGAGAACTCTTTAGGAGAGTTTATTTCCACATAGTCTCTTTCCTAAATACATAAATTTTGGCTGATAAAATATTCTTCAAGTATCTCCATTATATCTTAGGAAAACATTTTTCTTATTCAATTCAACCAAGAACAATTTTGATAACTAAATTTGGGGAGTTTTGAAATCTGATTTCCCAGCCCCATCCCAATTTGACTTTTTAAGCTTAAACAGAATTTCTGTGGCTGGCTGAGTCCTTCAGCTATATGTAATTTAAGAGAAATCAATTTAGAAATTAAATGCATGAATTACTCAGTAGTGGATAGAAAAGAACCTGTGTTTTCATACTTGATTGAGTGCAAATATCTCTTTTAAGAGCTAAAGCACTAAATCTACTTGAAGGGGAATTAGATCAACTTTCTGAAAATACCAGTAGTTTTTAGTGGAAACATTCCTGTTCATGAAGAGCTGTTTGTTTATGGTTTTAGTTTGATCCAAATTTGGACTGATCATGCATGCTGCTCCGTGAAATGCTAGGTGTGAAGGCAATTCCCTCTTTTGATGCAAAATGCCTCTGGGTTCACAGCAGCATGAAGGAAGATGGTAAGGAACCCAGTGTCTGGAGGAGAGGGAGGCAGTTGGAACCAGAGCTGGTCCTTCTACTGCAGCTGGCACATCCAGATTCCAATCCTTGTTTGTAAAACTTGAAAAGCAGTATGATTTTTCTGTTTTTTGGGCAAGTGCTGAAGTTAGTTTATGAGCATTTATCAAACATTTAGAGTTCACCCAGTGGAGGGACTGCTATACCTCTTATGTTTTATAAAAACTCCAGATTAAGGCTGCTGCAAGGTAACATAATCTTCAGCAAGGGCAGTATTTAAAGAAAAACAATACATTATTATTTTTTTAAATCTTAAAATAAAGAAGAAATTTACTTTCATTTAACACTTCAGTGGGTTTTACAGGAAGCATTTTTGTCAGATTATATATCTGAAAGTGGAACATTTGAAACTCATTAACCAGAACTTTTCCTGTATTGACTTTTTTGTTGATCTCCCTGGGAGATGCACAAGTTGCATACTATAAAGTATTAAGTCAAAATTGCGATGGAAATGATAGTCTGTGATACTCTCTAGTGCATTGCTCAAGAATTTGTGGGAAAGAGTGTTGGCCATATCCTGTAAGCAAATGGATCAGTGTTGTCCTTGGGTTACAACAAAATCAATTTTATCAGCTGCAGATGTGGCCCACTGTTTTGAATTTCATGCTAGTAAAGAGTGAGCTCTGCATTTCTGGTTGGTCATCCTTAATGTTCCTTATCGTTTAATGTAGTTGGCTGCTGTCCTGCCTACACCCCAAATATGTGTTAAAGCACCAAAATGGATCAGTATAGTGTAAGCAAAAAAAAAAATGTGTTTCAGTCAGTTTAAGATTAGGAATCTCTTCCTCCCTTCAAGATGCAACACAGAGGCAAAGCTGGTTTCACCTTGGTTTGATGTTAGGCATATCTTACATCTCTGTCAAAAGCACCTGTCGTATTGCATTACTTTTGACTAAATGTAGCTCCTTTAGCTTCTCTCTTAACTCTGCATGTTTAAGGAGAAGATGGAGAAAAAACTCAGTTTACTAGTTTTTTTCATTCTTTGCTTCTAAGCTGTTTTGAGGACTGTAAGTTGGGGAAGGAGACCGATCATGCTGAGCTGGAGATCTATGTTTTTTCATTTGGAGAACCAAGAAAATATGTTCACACCAGAAGCCTCTTTGAAAAAACACCCCTGCAACAACTGTTTGGTATCTGTCTGAAAAGATACTGATATAATAAATGGATGAAAGGCACTACAGCACGAGGTGCACACCAGGTGCATTTGTATTGCATAACTTGGAGCTTTTGTCAATAATTTCCTGCATTACAGAGATACTGTTGGAAAGTGTTAGGAGCAATGCCATATTTGTCTCTGCACATACAGGCAGCTTAGACATTTCTGCTGCAAGCAAGGATTTGGAGATCACTATTGCTCCTCACCGGTCTGCTGACCTAGTATGACTTATGCTTGGGATCAGCTCAAGCATAGTAAAGAAACAGAACCCTTCTGTAATGGCCATGCCCACAATCTAACAGAGAGCTGCTCTTGGGGCAATGGTATTTTGGGAAATGTCTGACAATACACGTCTATGTTGGCAGAGCTGCTAGTCCCAATGTCAGTAGTGACCCCAAAGTCTTCCCTGGCAAGTTTGCTATTGAAAGCTGGGCAAGGCACTTCCAAAAGGACTGCTGATGAGTTATGTCCCAGGTGCACAGAGAAGGCTGGGTCCAGCAGCAAGTTCTGTGCTGGTGACAGGGTGAGCTCCTGAAGAGTAAAAGCCCCATCTAAAGGGCCCTCTGTCAGCATTAGTGATGGGCACAGACCTACGCTATTTTGCTATTGTAGGTGCTATTGTAGCTCTCAGCCTTTTCAATCCACTTTGGTCCACATGATCAATAACCTGGCTCAAATCAATACCTGGCTCCAAGCCTGGTGTTACTGCCAGAATTTTGGGGTTTTTGATCATGGGTTGGTTTACATGACACCAGGACTACTTGCAAGAGACGGGGCATGCTTGCCTGGCAGACCAGCAGCGTTTTCCTCCCCGGAGTCAGATACTGCTTTCCATCTCTCAGTCGCCTCCATAGGGGTAGTTGTCTACCTATATTTTAAATAGACACCAGAAAAATGCATGAGAAATATTCCATGGGAAGAGGTCAGAATAAACTTAGTCTTATATAGAGACTGGAATCATGAATGAGTGATAATGACCAAAATCCAGATGCTATTTTGCCTTTCTTACATAGATAACATTTGTTCCTAGTTTCCTATACTCTTAGGAGATGTTACTGCAGAAATATTAATATCAAAGGTAAATACTAGGGTAAAAATGTTGGTTGATATTCCTGACTTTAGCAATTAAGGTGGGGGGACAGAGTTTCCCTGTTGCTGAAGCCGCCATGAGCGAGCTCAGTCCACACATAATTCAGAGCAGCTCATGGGCTGCCCTGCCCTACCTCTCCCCTTCTTTGGATCATCCCAGTTCTCGCGCGGGCACCCCTCCTTCACTGACCAACCCCAGCAGAGGCATCCCTGGCTGATGGCAATCCCGTGGCCATCAGAAGGGGCATGACATGGCTTCCTCCAGCCTTCTTTCCCTGGTGCAAGGCCTCAGCTGGGCTGTGATGCCTGCAGCCGCCGGGATGCCATTACTGGCCTATCTGTCATGTTGCTATTAGTGTGACTGAGAGGAACAACTCTAGCCAGGAAAAGGCATTAGCAGAGGTCATTAATGAAAGGTTCTGAGTATTCTTAGAAAATCACAGTGTTAGTGGGATGACTTGAAATATTTATTAACGTGGGGAATTATGTCACTTTGCAGTTTTCTTTCATTACCCTTTTTTTTTTTTTTTAGCTTGTTGCAAGGCTACCAAGGAGGCCTATGAGGAATCCAGCAGCGGTGTCTTCAATCACAAAATGCTTTTAGAAAACATTGTATTGTTCAGTGCTAAATGCTGTTTGTCCCTGAAAAAAAGGAAAAATCACTGTGAAGAAAACAAGAAAGTAGCACAGAGAGAAGAGTTTTCACTGCAAGAAAAGCACTTCTTTGCTCCATCTGCAAATGTTTTTCGAATGCAAAATCAAGATGGCTTCAAGCAACAAATTCAGATGGTGAACAGTCCCTAGGCTTGAACACAGGTAATGGGCTAGTCAAATGAGAAGCCAAAATCATTATTTTAATCAGATTTCCTTTTGTTCATCGGGGATATTTCAAAAGAAGGCATGCAAGCGTGGTTAAGGAACAGATATTTGGGGCAAATTTTGAGCTGGTTTTTAAAATTAATATCTAACATTCATTTGCAGTTCTTTGTAAGCACTGATGAGTGGATGCCACAAAATTTGAATCCTCTTTAGTGAGAGTGGCAGTTACTGACTTTCAAATGTCCTTCCTAACTACTTTCTTTTGCATCATTTGGATTCATGTCATCCTCTGCAGAAGTTACTGATGCCTGCTGACAATCATAGGCTGGAAAAGTAGAGAAAATGTACAGAATCAAGTTAAAGAAGAGGCTTTCAATCTATGTTCTTCAGGCCCATGTATAATCTGACTCATGTAAGAGAACTATTACCAGAAAAAACCTCTCTGAGACTTACACCCACTCACATCTCCACCTGAGCACAAGCACCTACTCAAAGTGAGTCTGAGTACTGATGGACAAGCATGTTTGTTTAAATTTTTGTTGCTGCAGCAATGGAGAGGTTGTTAGAGTTACCTGATAAAAGGAAAAATGATAATAGGCTTCAAATTGGTGAAAAGAATTTAGGTCATTGGCATAAATAGGCAAAAAAGAGTTTGTCATTCGTGTACAATGCCAGGCAGAAGTTGCTGTGTGGGTGTGTAGCTTTGCATATATTTGTTGTGGTTGACTTAGCTTGAGTCAATAATTCTGCTAAGTACCTGAAGTGCCAGAAGCAGAACAATGAAGGAAAAGGCAGGTATCTAAACTTCTCCAGAATTTTGTTAGATCTGTACGGTTACCATCTAAAAAGAAATTGGAAGTTAGTTTTGAGCAGGATTTGACTTACACTGAAAAACTACCAAAATATAAGAATTTACTGCACAATAAAAATAATCAAAGTATTTTGATGTTATTCTTGTTTTCAACAATCAATGTAATGATTAATCATTTACCTCTCCTGAATCTAAAAATCCAAGGTTAATATAGAGTGAACAGAGATGTAAATAATTGTATAAGTGTGGACACTAGAAATTTTCTGTTGAACCTGCCACATCCATTCTTCTTGTCAATGGGGGAACACATTGAAGAAGGAAGCACAATATACAAGAATAAGAATAATAATTTTTAAAATTTAAATGAAGGAACACAGAACCTATAACACATATTAGACTCAGACCATCTGAGTCTTTAAGGTAACTCTGAGGGGCTCAAAGTCAGAGGCAAAATGTAGACTCAAGATTATACCATGCAAATCTGATACTCCATAGCAGTTTCCAACTAATGCAAGGGATAATTATAAGAGATCATTGATAAGCAGAATGCATTCTATGTTAGTAGCTGGAGTCAACACAAGGGCTAAATTAACAAGCATGTTTAACATGCACACCACAAAACTAGATCAAAACCAATAGAAGGTGACTTTAAAATCTTCATTTCAGACATTGTTTAGAAATCTGGATATGTGACTTATAATTGTCTTGGTCAGCTATCACCTTCAGTTAGAGAACAGACAAAGACAGTATTTTATAAGATTTCTTCCCAAAGTTATGCACAATTATCTATAGAGGTGCAGAAGTTCCACACTATTCTTTTATTTAAGTAGAATTCCTCATGTGACTAAGTGCTCATTGTCAGAAATAAAGATTAATTAAGCCTGCTCCTGAAAGATCTTCATGCTATTGTCAGATGGATTTTATTCTTGTAGAGTTTATTAAAAAGATAAGATATCTGAGATTGGAGCATTGTTGCCTGGATTTAATTAGATATATATGTAACATGGTAAGTGCATGTCCCTGGACTGGAAGAATATCAGTTTTGGAAGCAAATTTTTAGATAAATTATTCCTTTGTATAAATGCAAAAGTTATTTCCATATTTTTGTCATCATTATTATTATTACTTTTATTATTGTTTTTCATTAAAATGCCCTCCAGAAAATTTCTTGCTGCAGTATTCAAGCATAAGGAAACTACTACATTTTCATCCAATTATTTATTTTTTTTAATGAAACTTTTTGCACTGTTGTCCCCCTACAAATTTTGATGTTTTACAGTGTATGAGGAGTCAAGGAGCTTTTTGATGCTAAACAAATTAGTCATAGAGTACCTTGCTTTCAGATTAAAAGGCGAGCTGAGAGACAGCACTGTGGCACATGCAGAGTAACAGTAAGGCTCACCACCTCTTTCAGGGAGCTCTGGAAATGGGCTGTTACGCTCTGTGCAGCTGGAAAGATGAGAAGTTCCTCCTTTCTTTGGTTAAAACTTCATTTTCATTCCTTATGCCAAAAAAATTATTTCAGAACTGCTGCTTCTGTTGTCTTTCTGCACAACATCTTGTGGCCTTAGGAAGACCTCTCCTTTGAGTGACCTCTAGGAACAACAGAGTACTCATGTGTCTAAATCAAGTTCACTTGAAATTCATCTCAAAATGCCCATAACTTTCAGTGATAAATGACGCCTTGCCTAGAATTTTAAAATGCTACAGAAAGCACATCAACTCCTCTAAAAAATAGTACTTTTCCACATTTAAGGGCTAGACAGCAAGAACAAACAATTCCCCAAATGAATAATTTCTGAAGCTCTGGACTGCAGTAATGCCATTTGAGAACCTGTTAGCAGTTGCAAAGATGAAGCTGGACCCTGACCAGTTTGGGTTTTATGCTGAGAGATGTGCGTGGGTGCTGAAGAAGCTCAGCCTAAAGACAGCCGCTGTCTGTCCTGCTTTCGACAGCCCCCACGGCTTTACATGCATGTCCAGTGAGATGCTGGTAGCATGGCAGGTCGTGTTCCCAGAACTCCAGTAAGAGAAAAGAGATTTACAGCTGTGGTCATGAAATGAAACTGCAGCTGAGACAAGAGGAAAAGTGCCCTGAAAAATGACAAGTTGTAAGCCCTCAGAAACTAACTGGCACCACAGCCATCTTCATTCACTAACGCACAGGCATAAAACCAAATTGCTTTCTCATTATGAGAATGCTGAAGATTTTTTAATACAGTTCTTCTAGGCTTTCATCCCTTTTATTATTTTTCCCCTAAAGTTTTATTCTTTCCTTCTGTCTGAACACTGATTTTCCTTTCCCTGTTTTCTCTTTTAGTTCTCATTTTTCTGCTCTTTTTTTCAAACACTTAAACTCATGTTAATATTTTGCCCTTTAAGTATTCCCTTTGTTACCCACTGTTTCAAAAGTCCTTTTTCCCACTGTCAGTTTGTCTCTTTCACCTTCTGCCTACTCCACTAACTCCACCCACAGCCACCCAAACACAAAGCTATTATTTTTTTCATTGTGAGTGTGAGTGAATGGACAATGGGTGGGAGTGAAGGGGTATTCACAGAATGGGTGTCTTCAGCCTCAGCCATCAAGTTTCCAATGAAAACTGATCAGCAAATGGGTTGCAGTAAAGGCAGAGAAGATGGCAAGAAGGTTTTTGAAGGTCTTTTTACTAGACTGGAAAGTTGGGGACAAACATGTTCTAGATAAAATTTTGCTTGGAAATACAGCACCTTCAGCTGAACATATACCTTACTCATGAAAATATTTTTTCACTGGAAACTTGGTTTTCAACCATCCTGACTCCACATGGGAAGCAGGTATACGGGACCACAGGGCAACTTGTTCCCTGAACTTCAAGGTGATCTGTTTGATCTCCAGTCAGTAAGCAAGGCAGTGCCCTGCCACACAGTGAGGCATCCATGGGCTGTTCCTCCTATCCATGCCATGAAATCTTAGGCAAAAGTAATTTATTTTTTGAATATGTCTGGTTTTGTCAATTCTGCAGTACCACTTACTGTGGACTGGGGTACCCAGCAGCTGTCTGCATGAGCAACTGATTTGGGGTGATTGGGACAGATCAGATGAGGCTTCTCTGTCTGCACTATACCCCAGTCGGAGGGTCTACTTTGCACTACCTTTACTCAATGGACTCTTGGACTTGATGATCCTATTCATGTCTGTGGTTCAAAGGTGTTCCAGGGACCAATAATTGCTCCAGACCTTTATGTTTCCCAGTAAGGATGGGAGGGCATTTGGTGCACAGCTTGAGCAGAGCTTCCTGTTTAGTTTTCTTTGAAGCAAATCCAGTTCCTGTGCACAGATGCCATCTGGTGAACCAAACCAACAGGTGATAAGTAAAGACGATCATGGAATACTCTTAAAAACCTCACTACTTGTCCACATTGAAATGTTAATCTAGACACAGGCAGTGAAGGCAACTGCTGAGATTCAGGGCTTTATTAACTTTTCAAGCTAATAACACTCTTGGAGTTCACAACAGTCTGAGACACACATACAGTGTACTGACATGAAAGTTTTTCTTTGTTACCTGAAATTTAAATTATAGTCATGCAAACTGAAAAAGTTTTTGACTGTGTGTATGGTGTAACAAAGTCACCACTAGCACAGCACAGCAATATATCATAATGAACTCTGTCTTTTCATGCAGCAAAAACATTCCTTCAGTGACGAACCAGGTGATGATTCCATTTTTGTGATGGAATATGAGAAGACTCTACAAAGAAAAGCTAGCTCTTTTCCCTGTAATTCTGTTGGTCACATAACAACAAAAATAGAAGGAATTTTCTGATATGTGGTTTAAGCTCTGCTTCAGTCAACTAAAACATATATTTTTTTATATAAACTCAAGTTACCTGTCAGCCATTCCTTTGCTTCAAATAGATCATATGGTATTTTTGTTTCCTTGTCTTTTTAAAAATATATATTAACACTGCAGAAGGAGTAGTTTGAGTGAATGGAAGTCTGACAAATAACAATACATTTGATTAAATACCACAATTTTATTACTGAGAAGGACAGTTTGGTGGCAGCAGGCTCCATGTACCCTTAAAAAGATGGATTGGGCATGCAGCACATCAAAAAAGGCAAGACTGGGGAAGGAAGAGGCTACTCCAAAACCTATTTTCAACTTCTCTCTCTCAAAAGGACATAACATTTATAAATCAACTGGATCAGAGGTAAGCAGTGACTTAAAGAGAAAGTATAGTAGGCTGAGTGAAAGATCTTACCAACCAAACATTGTGTGTCTTCAGTCACCAGTACAAGGCCATCAGAAATGGATTTGCTGGTGAGCTGGGAATGAGGCTTTTACTCTACCCAGTCATTCTTTGGCTTCTCTGCTGGCACCCTTCATCACTAACAGACTGATGAGAAAACCAGCTTTGGGCTCTGAGGTTGTAGAGAGGTGGGTGTTGGTCTCTTCTCCCAAGTAACTGGCAATAGAATGAGAGGAAATGGCCTCAAGTTGTGCCAGGGAAGGTTTAGACTGGATATTGGGAAAAATTTCTTTACTGAAAGAGTGATTAAGCATCAGAACAAGCTGCCCAAGGAAGTAGTGGAGTCACCATCCCTGGAGGTGTTCAAAAAATCTGTAGATGTGGCACTTCAGGACATGGTCTAGTGGTCATGGTAGTGTTGGGTTAACAATTGGACTTGATGATCTTAGAGGTCTTTTGCAACCTTAATGATTCTATGATTGTGTTTATCGTGAGACAAATCTCTCCTATCTCTCTGAAGAGGTATTTACTCTCTGAATAGGTTTTGCCACCCAGAGAAGAACAGTTTCTAATGTGGCATTTTAGGACAAAGTGCCAACTTGTATACATGATCGTGAGAACTTGCCCAGGGATAGAGCAGATATCCAGAGGAAATTCTGTGTTGTTCCCTTTTGAATGTCTAGCACTTGCAAATAGAGATTCAGACTGTACTCAGATGGGCCATAAGATACTAAGAATTATTGAGCAACACAGCCTGATCTGGATTTAAACTGACACTCAAATAGAAATGAGACACACAGCCTCTCCTGCAAGCCATCTAATCCTTTTTCTGTGACATGATTTTAATACAATTCTTTGCACTCACATAGCATAGCTTAATCTGAATTAGCTTTCTGAGCAAGACCTGATATGGCCCAATCATTTAGCCTCTCCAACCTCTTTTCTCTCAGCCAGATATAATTTTAGGTCTCCTTAATATCTTCTCCTGCTGTTATGTCATGACCTTTGGCAGCTCTAGCTTACTCCAGTTGACCCAGGTGTTTTACTGCTGTAATCTGAGTCCCCAGCTCTCAGAGATCACCCCTGCTCCACCACTCCCTTCTAAGCTTTCAGTAAGCTCTCAGAGAAAGCTCTTAAAGGAATATAGTTATCATGACATGGAAAAAAAGGAGCTCTTGTCATTAAAATTTGCTTATGACACAGGGGAAAGAGGATAGGAACAGTCACTTTTCATAAAGAAGGGAAATTACCACCACAAATCTCAAAGGTTATGTACTGGGACTTATGAAATAGTTACAGAGGACAGGAAAAGAAGGTGTATGCATAGGTGACAAACTTTTTGTGATGATAAAAAGTGATTTTGTAAAATCATTTCTAAAGCTGACTGCAAAAAGTTGCTAAGGGATTTCACAACGCTGAATAGCTGCAAGGTAAAATGGCAGATGAAACATAAGGTTAAGATCATTGTGTCACATCCATGAAAAACACTTCTAAGTATACATAAAAGTGAATGGGATCTAATTTAGCTATTGACATTGGGGAAAAAAAATGGGAATCACAAATAGAAACCATCATTAATTAGAGAAATACACTGTGTGCCCATAGTTTTTCAGATAAAAGAATTTTCCCTCTTTTTTTTTCTTTTTCTTTCTTTCTTTTTTTTTTTTTTTGAGAAAAGATATGGACAAAGGAAATATGTCTGTTCAAAGCCATGGAAATAGCTTAGAGCCTTTTAACTTGGAAAAGAGATGACTGAGGGAAAATATGATTAAAGTTTATGAAATGATAATGGCTTGGAAAAGGACAACAGACCTTCACTGCTTCTCTAAGTGGAAGAATGAAAAGAGCACCAAAACAAACTAACTGGCAGCAAATATAATTAAAACAAAAAGAAGTGCTTTTTCATACATCAGGTAGTTAAACCATGGAACACCTTGCCACAGGTGTTGAGGAAACTAAAGCATGAATGGGTTAAAAAAACCTACTAGACATATTCATTAATGCAGAAGTCAACCAAGAGTTATTTAATATACACTCTATTTAAGTCTTCTAGGTGAAGAAAACCTCCTGGTCCAAAAAACTCCACTTGTTGATGCCTCAATAGCTGAGACATCAAGAAATAGAAAGATTGTTTTGTATTTGCCCTTTTTCTTACTTTCTTCTTCTAAGTATCTGCCAGTGGCCAGTATCAGAGACCCTATGCTGAGTTAGAGGAGTGTTTGTTCTGACCCAAAGAATACGGGCATCCTCCTGCAATTAAGAAGAAAAGGCTATAATGAAACCATTGACCAAAAGCACCTTTATACACTGAATGAGAAGAAGTAAACACAATGTCCAGCTCAGGTACTTCCAATATGCCATCAAGACAGCCTCCAAAGAGATTGCGCAGATGGCAATGATATTTGGAAGCGTAGAAAGTGGATTTCCAGTGCAGAACAATCCAAGGGAAATTCTAGCCAAGGAAGAGTCTTGTTCAGATCTTGCATTGGCCAGATATTTGGACACAGGGTTAATGTAAGCACCTGCACGAGCCATCCTGCTCGAGGCAATTTTGTGAATCAGCTTCCATGATCAAGTACTCTGCTGCAAGAGGGAGGAGCTGATGATGATTTCAAATGAGCTATAAATAAACTGAAGGACATTATGAACATGTCACATGGTGGATGTGGTTGAGATTAGCTATTATGAGGAAAAATAACTTCTTGTGGAGGAAAAATAGAGCACATGCAATGATGATTTTGCTAATAGGGGAGGCTTTGTGTCATCTGCAGAAAGCAAATGGCAACAGAAGGAAATATGAGCTACATGTATTTATTGCCGTGGCCATGCTCTGAATGCAACAAGCCAAAACCACCGTAAGAGACAGGCCAAAAGCTGTTTACATAACTACGGGGGAAAGAAAAAAGAAGCAAGAAATGATCCAAACAGGGTGCTGCATTTTGGGACATAAGGTGGAAAGTCACATCATCAGGCACACACGTCTGTAATCCAATGAGAGGAACTGTCTGTGTAAAGGAACTGGTTCTGCTTTCCAAAGCCATCTGGTACAGTGTGTTTTGAAAGGGTGCAGCGAAGATCGTGAAATGAGACTTTGAATGGTGGGGCATGTCATGTCAGATGGAAAAGTTAATCTTCCCATTTGCTACCAAATCACAATGAAAAATTTCTCTAAAGTACTGCAAAGTCTGGAAATTTCATCAACTACCCTCCTATGAAAACAACATTCAATTAACTTCCATTGACCCAAAGAGTTAAGAAGCCACCACTTTTTTTCTGGAAGGAATGCTACCAGAAGCTTGGAAACTTATCAGGTTTCTAAACGACCAAAAATAAAAAAAATAAGAAAATGCAAAAGTAGGTGACATGTAAATTCAGATAATCAAAGTAACAGATGAGTGTTTTTAAGCCACCTACTTCAAAGTTTTTGTGTTCTAAAGTTCAGTATCAAATCAAGATTTGAAGGCAAAACCTACAAAATTATAAAAATCTGGCAACTCTTACCACTCATATCAGTAACAGAAATTTCATCTCAGGATGTATTTATAGACCAACATTCTGGATCCAGCTAGGACTGACTGATTTTTCAGCTTTACTTAGCTGATTTGGTAAAACTGGCAATAGTATGCCTACAAGCAAAGTTTCACCACTGTATGCCATATTAAAAATGTGACTTTGACCAGGATATCAGAACTCAAAAAGGAAATGTTTTTCTACATCATACAAGGACAAAACTGATGTTTTTGAGCTCAAATTGTTGCAAAATTCCTTGAGAATGCAAAAAGAAAGCTCAGCATCTCTTTAGCTTCAGAAGTCATGCTTAGAAAAAGTAGTGCTTTAGTGAGTTCATTTGTGTCATGACTGATTTCCTCATTTTTAATAAATTGAGATATAAGCATCTCTTCCAAAGGCAGTGTGTCCTTTATACACTTATATAACCCATAAACACTTCAGAGAAGTGAGGATCAGTCCATAAGGTCACTGTGGCTTATCTCTGTGTTGCAAGGCACCCTCCATTCACTGGAAACGAGGTCCAGGTCTGTCATATGTTGCAGAGCTGAAATTACCCTGCCAAGGCAGGTCACTGATTGCAGATCCCTGAGGCAAGTTATTTTTGTTGATTGCTTTCCACAGAGGGAGACAAAACTAAGGAGTGCGGGCAGCATTTATAGGAATAGAAAGGATCCATCCTTCACAATGAACCAAGAGTGGATATGGGTGAACCAAAGAATGAACATGAACCTTAATGATGGTGTGATGGCTGAGGAAAGGGATGGAGGGGCTCAGGGTAGATTGACAGTCTTCACACAATTCATCCTTCTATGTAGGAGAGATGGGACCTCAGCCATTGACAGGTGAAGTCAGAAAGCACTTTTGGAGCGCTGGTCTTGAAGAAGAAAGGAACAGTCACCTTGTAAAGCTAACATGCAAAGACTGACTGCCTCCTCAACCAAAGATATGATACTGCCCTTGCAACTCCCAACATTGACTACAAAGGGTGAAGATACATACAGAGATCAAGTCTCTCCTCTTCGTTACTGGCAAAGCTGCTTGCCTTTGCTTTTCTCAGTTTCAGAAAAATAGATCTGATGCATTGCACTTCATTGTGAAAAAGTTGTCACATCCCATCACAGAAACTGTGGTCTCTTAAAATAAGTAGGTCACTGAATGAGGCTGAAGTTTCCAAGGCCAGGGCATTGACACTTAGGCTAAAGAAGCAGACAGCTTTTCTATTTGCTTATGCCAACAGCCACATATTTCATAATCCACTAAGGAGGCTTTTCTGGACAGTCCTGGTTCAAAGGATGCCATTCTAGAATTTACTGTTCTATATGGTGAATATCAGGTACAGCCTCTCCAGTATTTCTCTTCTGTCATTAAGTATTTAGCTGGCATTAAAAAAAATAAATCTATCTGCAACAGACATCCAGCAAGGCAAGTTTCATCCTAAACAGCTAAAGAGTTATATAATTACAGTCAACAGAAAGTAGTCTTATCTGGGAAGTGTCAGGCAGTCTTACTTACAGGCAGTGATAGGAACTCAGTCTCTGCCACAGTATGCTCTTTCATGTTTCTTCTCTGTGTAATGTTGTGCCCTAATTTTACACTGGTTGTACTAGTCCAGTATCAGTCTTCTGTAAAATCAATGGGGACACTGAATTTAAAAATATAGATTAAAAAGAAAAAGAAGGTGTTTGCCAAAATAATATTAATGACTTGTCAAGAAAGGTAAGCTTGGCATGCAAAAGCAACTTTCTTTGCCTGTCTAAAATAACTTCTACAGTAATTGTCTTCTTTCTCACAGTTTTGAAGGGTGTATCCCTATCACAGTACTATACAACTGACGATTTATGCTCCTCATCAGAGTAAGGAAACTGCAGAAAAAACAGTGCCTAAGCCATATTGGGAAACACATGTCTACAACACAGCTACTAGAACTTTCTTAAGCCACTTTATTAAAAATCAAGATGTGAGGATACTGTAACGAATCATTTAAATCAGTAAAGCCCAGGCTTCTCACAAACTGCAAAGTCATTGCAATAGTCAATGAATGGAGAAGTTATTTCCCTAGATGATTGTAAAATAACTTCTACAAAACAATCTATAGCTATTGCAGAGGAGGTGTTTTAGCAGCTATCTTAAAGGGACACCAAAGAGCCGCAGCTCTGGATTTTGGCATGACTCCCTTTGGACTAGGGCCTATGTGTGCATTGACCTGGAAGGTGATGCCCTCTGTCTTTGAGAAGGAATGGGATATGGTGACAACCAGAACAGAGGTTTAGGTATTTCTTAAGCTCTTTTTCCTGGTGGCTTTATGAGGGATTAATCAACTAGACAGGGCGGAGCATGGCTGGTGTAAGTGCCTGTACAAGTAGGCTCTATCCAGCCGCTGCCACTGTCATCTGCAACGTCTGCACATCTTCACTGATGAGTCCTGGGTATGGAGCATCTGTTCAAGGCAGACCACCTGCACATGCAAAAGCAATGCTCCTGCCCACCTCCCATGCAAGGAGAGAAGCTTTGCAAGCACTAGGAAACAGAGGAACTATAAGGCAAACAATCGTACACCTTTCCCTCTCTGTGAAACAGAATGTCCAGACTATTTTCTAGGGCCAAGGATATCACCTGTAAGGACCAATAGCTAATGCACAGAATCTATATCATAGATAAGGAGACATGTTTTTTCCATCAGCAACACAGTTAATCACATAAAAGAGAACAAAAAATAGAAGAAATAGTACTAGGTAGTGACTTCTTTTAGTAGGAAAATTATGCTAATGCAAGAAAGGATACAGGTGTAAGAAAGTGCTGTATTAGCAATGAACAGATGAATAATCCCCACAGCTGTGCTTTCAAAAACTCCCTATCCAGTTATTTTACAGAAGACTTTATAAGAACATAGAAACCTGTGATGGGTGATATACTTTTTCTAGGGTGGTATGAGAGCTTACAACAGCCACAGGACCAAAACCACCAAAACAACAGGACAGCCGCACTTACACTGTCTGTCATATTCTTGTGCCAACTCTGCTGTGGGCCAGCTCTCCTGAACATCTATCTGCATTCATACCTCACTGCTCTGCTCAGAGCTGCAAGTCCTTAAACCTTAGCTTAAAAAGAGGAGAGGGGGAAAGGCCAGTGGTGGGCCATGGCTTCTATCATCCACAGATGGACAGTGCTCTCCATGAAACTGCCTCAAGTTGGGAATCAATGGAGGTCTGTGTTTTTGAGGGACATGGTGAAAGAAGAGATTGAGAAAGAGAAGAGCACCTCAACAAAACTTTCTAAAGCAAGCAACACTTGCCTCATGTTCCCTCACATATGCTGGGACCTCCAATCCCTTTCGTTCTTGCATCATGACTTGTGTTGACACCATAGAGTGATATCCTCCAATGCTCTCTTGCTGGCAGAGTTCTTCAGAGGGACTTGAGTTCCTCCTAGCTTGTTGACTGGCTTCCCCATTGTGCTTTATGCAGCTTAATCACATGCTGCCAGACACTAAAGGGTATGCTAGTGAACTAATTAACATTTATTGGTAGCTGATCTTCCTGGGAATGCAATGGAAGCTGCTCTTCGCATATGTCACAGCCTCTGCTCCCAGCTTAATCAGAGATTTCCACCTGTTATTTTTTTCTCTTTGGCAAACCTTGACAGAATAGAAGGATCACGTGAACTGAAGTTGGGAAGAGATACTGCACAGTCCTTCTCACATCACAGATCCCAAGAATGTGCATCCATCAATGGGACAGGAAGTGCTGGGGAAGAGAAACAGAGGATCAGCCACCTGAGCACAGCCATGCGTATCCCATTAGTCATCCTAAGAAGTTGAGCTTGATCCCTGTGGTAGCAAGTTTTAGAGGACTATGTTTATCTTGCCTATTGGCCACAGCAAGAATGAAGAATACATGAGATATGATAGGCAAATTAATTGAGTGTAAAAAGACGTCTTCAAAAATTTATTCCAGGTTTTAGGCAAGACACAGCTTGTCCAAAAAAGCCAAAATTGCAACTGATAGTATCTCCAAGGAAATACTGGTACTGCTGTTATAAGACACATCTATGAGAGAGTCTGAGTGTTAAAACTAAAAGTGCTCTGGTACTCCCCAGAAATTGGGAAACACGCACAAGGCCTACTAATGGACTGTATGTCTGCAAAGTTAAAAAACAACATATGGGACATAGCTGCCAAATTCCAATGTGTGATCTGGGCTTTGGAAGAAGACACCAGATATGCCAAACTCCAGTTCTTGTTATGCTATTTTTGTCTATAGCTGCAATGAAGAGATTTCCCTTGGTTGAAATGGATTTTTAATCTGGCCAAGCATTCACAGGATCCATGGGGCTATGTGGAATATTCTCCTAGGAATGTTAAAGTGAAGAATTGAAGTGGAAGAGTAGAGAGAAGAGGGAGTGAAAACTCTTGGAAAGCAGATAAGAGAGGGGAGGTAAAAAAGACAATTTGGGAATCTCAAAGTATATATGTAGGCAAGAGATACACTGAAGTGGGAAAAGGCAACATAATGAAAGAAGAGAACATTTCTATTCACCCCTTTCTCTGCTTCCTGATAATGTTAGAGGGACAAGGCATAAGCCCTAGTAAAACTGTCTTATGGTTGTAGAATGGAAGTATGTTGGTACACTTTGGGGAATATAGTCAAAGAATGACTGTATGTGTTTTGCATGGTTTGAACAACTGATGGTTTTATAAGAAATACTGGAGATACCCATCCAGCTATGTATTAGCTTTTAGGGCAAGGGAGAAAGAAATAAAAGCGATAAGTTTTGGTGTAGTTGCCACTTCTTCTGAGTGTCATGCAGTTCTAATCTTAAGACAGGAGTGCAGTTTGTTAAAAATGTGCTCCTGTCTCCTACGTGGCAGTGTCCTATCAATCATTGCAGCAGTGTTGGGACTTCTGTGTGCTTGTACAACACTGCCTTGTCACAGGGATGGCATATGACTTTGAGGAAAGGACAGTCCCAAAGCAGAGATGTTTTTAAGGAGATTATACATAAACTTCAGAAGTTGTTACCTTAGAATCAGCCCTTATCTGCAAAGAAAGGAGCTAAATAAAATTAAAATAGTAAGAGTAGATTGCAATATTCCTAAACAAACCCCTTCTTTTTCCCCGTGATTGGATCTTTTGCTGAACTATTTTGTTACTGAAATAAAACAGGAAGATAGGAAACTGATAAAGCTGACGATACTAGTGATCAGTTCTTCACTCTAACATTTCTTGTATGCATAGCCATACACAGATATCATTACAATTTCTGTGTCTTGGTTTCCCTATGAGCTAAGGAATAGGTATTCCTAATAATAACATCATGGTTACTTTATAGGAGTGATATGAGGCTTAAATAACATTAGGAGTTTTCAGATCCACCGATAGTAAATGTAAAAAAAAAAAAAAAGCAAATGTTATTACAGTAGCTGGGTTTCCACAGAAGACAATAAACAAGCTGCAAGAAAACAGTAAATATAATACTCGATTGACCTGACTTCCTCAGATATAATTTCTTCCAAGGAAGTTGGAACTAGGTTTTTTGGTTCTCTTGAGTTAGTATTGGTTCTCCTCTTTGCTGCTGCATATGTTATACCCAGACTCTTTTAGCTGCACGGCCAAAAGGGTGAGAGGAATGGAGGGGTGCTGCAGAGCTTCATTCCATGTCACATAAGCCAATGACATGCCAGCTGGTGCTATTTGGGCAGCTGGTACCCCTTCATCTACAATGGTAAATCTGTGCTTTCTCTCTTTGCATTAAAGCTGTGGAGAGGAAGAAATAACTGGGGCAAAGTTCTTAAGGGCAGGATCACACAGCTTTTATTCCCTTGTTGTATAACATGTTGTGTTAGGTGCCTGAAACACCAAGACTTATCTTGAATTTAATGATGCAATTGCCCCATTCCATAGCAAACTGCAGGAATCACTAATTACATCTCTTAGAGGCCAAGCCATTCGGCTTACATCAAAAGAGAGGCTGGAAAAAATAATTACTGCTAACAAGTGAACTGAAACTATTATGCAGACTTCCCTAGTGTGCAGAAGCTGCAAGCCATAATCTGAATGAGATGGAGGATAACAAACAACAAATGTTGTTAGAGCACGTGGAATTTCCTGTGCCTTCTCTTAAAAAAAATCAAAATCTGAGAGGTCAATTCAAAAAATACAAGCACAGGTTTCTGCCTTAGGGTCATAAAGACAAATTGGGATGCTGATGAGATACCGCTCTCTGCAGAGCCTCTGAGCTGAAGGAACAAAATAAATTATTGCCATCAACTAGGCCAATAGAATACCAGTTCAAAGTCCCTCTTCCCTTTTCCACTCTGTCTTCTTCCAGCTGGTCCTGTCAGCTCTGATGTTGTGAAGAAAATTCTCCTTTTTCTCTGGTGAGAAGTGAATGTGTGCTGTAAAGACTGGCTTGAAATAAAACTGGGCCAAGTGCCAAACTTGGTTACAGGGCTCTAAGTTGTTCTAAAATAAGCACATTTACCTACCCTTATGTGGTGAGAGCCCATCCCATGGCTGTCTTCATCCTTTCCACCTCTCCCACATTCTGCTCACCTCCAGTGCCTCCCCCCATACTGCACCCTGCTTCTCAAGCTTCACCAGTGCTTTCACAGGGCAGTGCTGGTCATAACACTGGCTCAGTCTTTGCATAGGACATTGTAGAAGAGACCTGGGAGCTGCAAACCCACCATCTCCCACAAGAACGCATCTGTTGCCCCAGCATCGCTACTATCTGTGTGCCTTAGTACGCATCAAGCTGTCTTTCCTTCAAAGAGAAAGAGACCTTCAATCATCTTCAGTCAAAGCCTCCACATTAGCAGTTGCTGCAGAGGGGTGGCTTGCTAGGATGCAGGACTGGGCAGCGTGGCACATGGCAACATCCTTATAAGCTCATGGTTATGGGAGTCATTGGAGTATTTATGCTTGAAGCTGGATCTAACTGTATGCCCAGTCTTGGTCTTTTGTTTCATTAATAGGGTCACTGTTTGGGATAAGAAGGAATTTTTTTGACATCTCAGGTTGCTAACTTGCTTTGAGGCATCTGAATAGTTTTGAGTATTAGCTGGGTTGAGATTTCAGTAGAGTATCTTTCAGGGATTCAATAAATATCCTTGTTGGTTTTAGACACCATGAAAGACAGAATGTGGGGCCAGCTGAGCTGTCAGTCAAACTTTTTGTAGCAATTGCTATCATCTTAAAAAAAAAAAAAAGAATACACAAGCTGAATTGGAAATATTTTTAATTTACAGAGAGGACTAGAGAAAACATTTTGGGAGAGGGATGTTGCAGAATGGAAGCGAGCTGGAACAGTAAAGCAGAACTGAAACCTCACCTGCCATACTTTATGAGACAATGAGAGAAAATAGCAATGAGTTATATTGGTAGCAAGGTGACCCAAAGTGCTTTCACGGTTGAACTCACAAGTTGCACAAAATAGTCATAGTTTAGGGCCTGTGAGCCAGAAATAAATTTAAACCTTGTATTTTTTACATTGCCAGCAGTAGTCCTTTCTTTCTTCTGTATTCTCCTGTCCTTGCTGAGTGCGACACTTAGAGCCTGTGATCTGCGGGACTGTTAGAGAAGAGAAGCAGGTGTGATGATAGCTTTAGTCTATTTATATCTATTTGAAATGTACCTCAACCTTGAAAATTCTCCCAGGCTCTTTTCTCTCTGTTCTTCAAACAATGTCATTGCTGTGGATGGTAACATATCCAATTGGGAATCACTTACTATTGCCATTTTCAACTTATGAAGCTTCAGATGGATACAAAACCAATCAGGCAATGGAGACAGATCTAGAGGTACCTGGTCAAATGGAATCGAGCTGTGAAACAGCAAGGGAAACAGCCATCGCAAACCACCAGATGACTAAGCACCGCCAAGAATTTTGGAAGAAACAACTTAGAGGTGAGCTTCAGAAAAGCTTTAGAGTTTTATAGCCTCATTATTTTCCTCATGAGCCTCTCCATGATTCAGACAGGAGCTATCCCTTCCCTTGAGTTCAATCCACTTTCTTCAGCATTCTCGGATGTCCTGTAACTCTTCCAGATTAATTTCCAGTGTTTTCCTCAATTCAAGTGCTTCACACAGCACTCTTGGGCATCTTAGCAGCACCCATATCTGGGAGATGTGAAACTCTGATCTCAGGATGAGAAGTACTCCTAACTTCTGTAATGGTCCATCCAATGTCTATACCTGGTGTCCTGTATGTGCCTCTAAGGATTCGTCCAACTACTGAAAAACAGCTGTTGTCCATTCTGCCATTTGGCTATAGCAAAGAACAATGAAATAGGAACTCAAGGAAACAACTGCTGTATAGTGAGACTTATAATAAAAGTTACCAGCAAGCAGCATGTGTGGGAGCACTGAGAACAGCTGATACAACTGCCTCCCTCTCACTGGTGGTTCCCCCACAGTGGGGTGACTCAGAGGTAGCCAGCTCTATTAGCTGAGCAAACAGGGCCACAGGTAGTGTTGAGTGCACCCCTGCATCCTGCCCTCCACCTTTACATTTAATATGGTTGTGGGGAACCCCAGCAGAGCACACTATATACCCAAAGCCACTCAGGCAAAATTTACAGAATAGGACTGCACATATTTGCTCAGGAAGTGGAGAATGGCCAGTAACTCTGATCAATAAGGGAGGAATGGGAGAAGTTCTTAACAGAAAATGATATTTAGCCCTCCTGTTTCTAACCAGTCTCCATAGCACATCTTTCCCATATCTCACAGGAACCATATACTCAAAGACAGCAGAAAAGATGAAACTGCAGTTTTTGCTTTTCAAAAACTGGGTCAGGCTGGGCATTGTCTTCTTGGTACAATGATTCCTTTTTTTAAATAACAAATGCTGACCATTTCATCAAGGAAAGTCCTATTAATCCATATAAAGTCATATTTTTCCTTCAGTCTTCTCCATGAGAAATTTAAGCTTATTTTAGCTATTTGTGTTCTTTATTGCACAGCAATTATCCTGCTGTGAAGGGATGGACTTAATGACAAAACAGGTAATTTCTATTCCTAATTTCTTTGCTTATATCTCAGGAGGGTGCAGGCTAAAAATTCTTTCTAATAAATGGAGCTTTCTTAACCTTGTGCACATAATTACACCACTGGTAAAGCACAGATATGTTCTACTTTTATAATAAATGACTCTTGATTTTGCCTGCCTTGCTTTTCAGATGCTGAATGTGATCCATCTTGTAGGGATCCGATTCTCAAGAAGCCTCAGGCATGGCTTTTGAATATGTGGTCCCTTCCAAGTTATAAACTATCTAAAACAAAGTTATAAACTATCTAAACCAAAAGCACCATAAAACTAGTTGATTGAAAATTTCATCTACAATTACAGTATCTTTCCATACTGTAGCCGAGGTCAGGGGAAACTTTTTTTAACAAAGGCACTTGGCTGCACAGTTGTACTGACAATAGCCATTCATTAACTTTAGATGGCAGAGGACAAGCAGAGAATGGTGAAATCAACAGAAAATATGAGCTCATGTCCAATCATTTATTGCCATGTGTAAATTAATCAGTAGCCTAAGTAAGAATCTGACAAAGCTGGCCTAAGGACAGAATGAGGATTGCAAATCATAGTCTTTTGCCCAGCTCTAACTGTGCAGCACTAGACAATGACAGTGACTCACAGCCGTGTGTAGTTCAGGCTCCCAGAAGTCTCAGATACAGTCTCTTTCCACTCAGAATTTTTTCCTGGGCAGAATGAGACGTTCTTTCACATTTGCCTATGATTTCTGAGCAGCTGGCATTATTTCTCACTAGCTCTGACCAGGCGATTGTATGCCTGGAAAGCTGGGATATTTCCTCAGACCATCAATAGATTGGATGTACAGTGCTTGACCTGCAGGTCCAACACATGAACATATGGATGGTTTAGTGCATGTGCTCATGAACCCTACCCTTCTCAGGAGCATCACCTGATTAGCACATCTGTACCCACTCAGTAGAGTGTGACATATTTTAGGAGCATTGAATATTCTATATGGCTTATTACAATTAGCTGAGTCTCACAACTTAAGGGGCATCACATGAATTAATTTAACAAATCCAATACAGAGCCAGTAAAATTTTCTGAGCAGATTAAAAAAGGTTGGTTCCCAGTATCTAATCATGCCAGTGCTCACCTACCCACACATTAACTGGAAACAGTGGCATGATGGATAAGAAAAAGAAATAACACACAGTATTTCTGTGAGGAGTTTTTGAAATTGTCAAGATGTGCAAATTTTTTTACAAATATTTGAATAAAGAGGAGAGAGATCTTTTCCCTGGCAGTGAGTCAAATTCAAGTCCTTTATCTACAAGTGTATTTTTGGTGATTTGGGGGCAAAGATAACATCTCCTTATATAGCTGCATCACAAAGGTGCTTTAAATGACTTCTGAAGACTGTGAATTTCCATCTTCTGAGAGCACATGTGAATCTGTGATCTGCACAGCACTTGAATTAACAGCTGTCTGAACCTGGTCAAGACCTCGTGGGCATTACCAACAGAGAGTGCTGATCAGGCGCCATATAAAATAATGGAAAACCAGACCATTCTCTTTTAAAATCACCTTGTTACAGCACAGGAGAGTTTTGTGTGGAGAGATGCCATGCTAAGTTTATGACAAGCTTCTGCTCAGACACCTGCTGTCCTAAACAACTTGACATGCTGTAATCATTGAGCAGTCCTGGGGTGGAGACAGGGAGAAGAAGGCTGATGTCTGGCTGGAGAGGAAAACAGCACCCATGGGGCAGCCATGGGTCCGGGGACAGGTCCTGCTTGGGGAGGCCAGGTAGCAATGGAGTGCCTCACTGGCACTCTTCCCTGTGAGCTCTGCCAGTGGCAGACGGCTTTAAATCACCAGTGTATATCCCTCCCCTGCTGATCCTAATCACTTTTGGTGCTGGTTCCCAGCACCTAGCAGCCATAAGAGGTTGCCAACATTTTGTGATGCTGCTCCCGACTGCCTGGGAGGAGCTGGGAGCCAGAGGAAGATGGGGTGAGGAGCAGAGCTCAGACTCTTTGGCATACAGCAATAAAATTGCAGGGTTGGCAGAAACAGGAATGATCTTGCCAAGAAGGGAGTAAGAAAGATTTTTAATTTCTCATTTCCACTTTGTTTCTGAGCACTTGCTCTGTTACAGGCTGAAGTGCCAGTGCATACTTCAGCACAGAAAATAGGAGGCTGAGATGGAGCCTGATCTCAGTTGTTGCTAAGAGAGTAACCTAATTTGCAGCAGATGGTGTTTATTGTTACTTCCCATCTGCATGAGGATTAAGAATTCTTCTCAGATGAAAACGATGCAGCCTGACAGCATCCTGGTAGGAATGGGCAAAATTAATTCTGATCAAATATAGCTTTTCTCATAAATGAACTTCTGGGTAAGCTTAACTTAAAGAGAGTTTAGTATTTTTAAAAATAATAATGTCCTTCTAAGTTTCTAGCTGTACAGAGTCATTTTTTAAAAAGTACAGGAGTGGAGTCAAGTAAGGGTTAAGCACATTGCCTCTGATCAAAATGGAACTTAATGTCAGAGCTGAGATTAAAGCTTCAGCTTTCCAAGGTCTTAGATCAGGAACAGATAGCACATCTTGTGAGCATCTGTCCTTGGCCCAAGCACTGATAAAAGAGAGCTATGGGTATGCTGTCTATGAACAATCAGTCCCTCAAAACTGCAGATGTCTCTCTTACATTTGGCTCCCATTGACTGATGTTGCCTCATGGCTCAGCATGTCTTTTTGCATGTACTAAGAAACTGAATTTTTGTTCTATTGGCATAATCTATCTGAAGTCATAAGAGTTATACCATGGTGATTAGTACATTGAGCCTCATTATAGTCTGCCTGGGGTTTTTTTGTATCCCATACTGTAAAGTCCATACCTTGCATATTCCACTGCCACTATTACTTGCAGTTGTGCCTGGGTTTTAATGAGCACACAAATGTTAACATGACTACAACTTAGAAACAGAGATGAAACTTTAAAATGGAAATGGAAGGAACTGACAGTGGACAAAACAAAAAAAAAAGCCAAACAAAAAAACTGTATTCAAAACAGAGATAGCAAAAGAACAAAGAATGAAAAGAAAATTTGATCAAATATGTGTTCATGTATAAGGTCAACTTGTCTTAAAATGTGGGCCAGTCCCCAGACTGCAATGCCTATACTGCATTTACAGTGTACGTTTACTTCTGCTCTCTCTCCACCTGCTTACAGATTCATATTTTGACTGGCATGCCCTCTTTTCCTTCCTGCAGTTTATGTCCTAGAAGAAAAAGCAGAGTCTGGCTATTTTTCTGGCATTTCTAGAAATCAGACAACCCCTGGCAGATGGCTGGTGGTGCATGAGCAGATTGACTAGGTACATCAGGAAATATGTGGCATTCCAGGCAACGGGAATGTGTCTGAGGCTAGTGGACCTGACCAAAACATTTGCCTGGACTGCAGTAGACAGCTGTCCCTTGCATGGTAGCTGCACAGTTGATCTGTACATTCACAGCAAATCAGAAGCAGCTGCGGTATGTCTGATATCTGGCAAATGTGCTGCATAAATAGAAATCTCTTTCCAGGATTTCCTGAACATAAGTCTGGAAGTCGTACACACATCTGTAGCAGGTAGTGCACTGGTTGCTAGTTTAATGCAAAAATCACGGCAGCATGAAGTCATTTGGTATGTTGTCTTCTTGAGATCTGCAGTGCAAAAGGCACAGCAGTAGTGGCATCTATATGGTGATGTTGACCAGAAGATGCTTTGCCATCTTAAAGTACATTTATTAAAATCCTCAAATGTGTATTTTGCCTCTTAACTGGTTTATACAATAATGGCACATCTGAGCCTTTTTCATTATTTCCCCTCTCATAGTGTTATTAGGTGGATTCTGTGAGCGTACACTTATATGCAATATCCATTATACATACACCACAACTCACACTTGCATTTTCCCATGCAGAGTTTCTCTTCCAATTTGGTTATGCTCATGCATCTTAAATGAGCTGTGCAAGAAACTCTGCAGGCTTTGTTCCCCAGAGCCTTATAATGGAGGATCTGTTTGATACCTAAAAAGTTATTTAGTTCCAACACAACTTGGCAAACCCAACCAGATCTATGCTTACTGCACATTGATAGAATTTTCTCCCATTTCAGATAGAAATGCTTCTCCTCCAAACCTTGTGGTCTTTAAGTCATTTTTTTACCATTTGGAAAAAATGCACATATTTCTACATTTCTGTGAACCATCAGTGACATCCAGTGGCTACCAATGCAAATGCTAAAAATTCATAACCCTTATTGTCAAGGGACACCTAAACTTCCATCTTTCTCTAACAGATAGCTATTAGAAAAAAGGAAAAAGGAAAAAGAAAATGTGTTTCCTTGCTCTTCCATAACACATTCTTACAGTGGATTTGATTAAACTTCACTGGACTTGCAACATACAACGTTACCTTTCCTTTGTGATAACTGTAAAAAACTATGGAGCTCCCTTAAAAAACCAAGTGGCTAAAACCAGGCCATCTCCAAACAAAACACAGATAGGCATCTCAATGCAAAACAAACAAATATGTGAAAACACTGAAAAACATAAACCAGATTCACATAAGTGTTTCACTAGGTAGTCTTCCAGGGAGGTATAGAGTGAGACGAGACAAAGAAACAACACAGTATGAAAGAAAAGCAACAGCAGTGATCTTCTGTGGTCACAGCATCATAGAACCACAGAATAAAAGAATGATTTGGGTCAGAAGGGACGTTAAAAGTCATCTAGTCCAACTCCCCGGCCATGGGCAGGGACATCTTTCACTAGATCAGGTTACTCAAAGCCCCATCCAGCCTGACCTTGAACACTTCCAACAGTGGGGCACCCACAACTTCTCTGGGCAGCCTGTTCCTGTAACTCACTATCCTAATCATAAAAATTTTCTTCCTTATATTCAATTGAAATCAACCCTCTTTCAGCTTAAAACCACTGTTCCTTGTCCTGTCACTATAGACCTTAGTAAAATGTCTCTCTCCATCTTTCTTATAAACCCTCTTTATATTTGAAAGGCTGAAATAATGCCTGGCAGAACTTTCTCTTCTCCAGGCTGAACAACTGCAACTCTCTCAGCCTGTCCTCATTAAGAGAGGTGTTCCAGCTCTACGACTATTTCCATGGCCCTCCTTGTGAATAACATAATCCTGCTGAAAAGTTTAGCAGGTACTTTTAGGCAGGCACTTTTGGTTAAAGTAGGTTTGGATCTATAAGCCAATACATTGTGCTGTTGTTTTAATCTTCTTGTTTTAAAAAAGATAGGCTTTTGTACTTTGTTGTAATAAGCACGTTATCAAAGAAATAAACAATTCTACCATCTGTTTCCCCTTCTGATGGAAATAAGTTCCTGAGTTTGCTGAATCAGATATAGGCAGTTATCTCAGCTCCAGTTTTGCTATTTTTGTGTTGCCTGGGATATCATTGAACTCCAGTTAGACAGCTAATAAGTCAAAAACTCAGAAGAAATTTTCCCATGAACTCAAAATAAATATGTCCCATTTTGAAAGCTTTCCTGTTATTGTGAGCACATTAGGAGAAGGTGGAAACCCACAGCCTTTTTTAAAGTTATTATTTTGGGTACCGAATCAGGATATCATAAGTTAAGCAGCTCTTCTATGCTATGATTTGTCTGGGCACAGAAACTCAAGCATGAGGGTGCTGAAGCTTTCTCCTTTCCTGTCTCCCAGCCTTGTCTCACTCCCTTCTCATCTCTCTGGACTCAACACATCTTTGATGTAAAGAATGAGACCATACTTAACATATCAGGGAAAGTGGACAATTCTGCAACATTTTAACATGATATATGTTCAAAACAGGCTTTAAGCTAGTCCATTTTCATACTGCAGTTCTACATTTTACATTTTACATACACTCACTATAGATCTTATAGCATATATCATAGAATCATAGAACAGCCCAGATCAGAAGAGATCTCCAGAGATCATCTGGTCCTACTTTCCATGAAAGGAAAGGAAGCAGGAACTTAGATGAGGATATCTAGTACCCTGTCCAGTTGCATCTTGAAAACTTCCAGTAATGAGGACTCCAGCACTTCCCTGGGGAGGTTGTTCCAGTGAATGGCTATATAAAAAATGTCTTCTTTATGTCAAGATGTATGTTTATATCATACATATAAAATAATATTTTAATATAATCACACAACAGTGACATTACTGCGGTTTTATAGTTGGCTTCCAAGACCCAACACTCAAGGAATTTGCAAACTTCCTCTTTACTTTGTTCATTTAGGACCAAGGCTTTTTAAAGCTACTTACTGATGTTAATAATGAGTGCAGCCTCACTGGCTGCTGTGGGATTATTTACACCTTTGGAGTTAGGCATGAGTTGTGGTGACTGACAATTAATCACAGAAATGAGCAGCATTCACTCACTAACTTCAGTGTTCAGGACTGGAGCCAGGGACATAAACTCTTCTACCATTATTCATGTATTGAATTCCATTCCTAAAAAAAACCAAAATAAAGGCACTCAGTAAGACAGCAATATTAGGAAAATACCATTTGCTGCCTTGAACTTCTATTTATCAATTGGTGCTCACTGTTTTTAACATCTACTGAAAGCAGCTAACACATATTTTTTCCTCTACAGTTTTGCCAGAGAGCCAAGTGATACATTGATGGAGATGCCATTTTAGGATGTCAAGGTACCCAAAACAACGCATCAGCACTGGCACCTTAGTTTGTCTAATACTATCTACATGTTCTGAAGGTTCTTGGTATCTGGACAGTCTACCATAAATTAATTGTAGTATCTCTGTCCTTGCATGTTGTACATTGTCACGCTTTTATCTCCTTTATGATAAATTGTATGTGGTGCCTTCAGCTTTTTAGAAGAATACATCTTGAGAGAAATCTTAAGAATGTGGTGGGAAGTAAAACTAGCTGTTTTCCTTCCCAGTTTAACTGATACATACCGGAATGGAAGTATTTCCAAGATAGTGGATTAGTCATTGACAGCCTTCAGGAAAATGATGATACAATTATACTAAATATCATTTGTCATATCATTACACATCCCTTGAAATGTTCGTTATTTGAGAATAAGAAAAGATGCTGGAGTCTTTAAAATTCAGCGCCCACGCAAGAGCTAAAAGTAGCTCTTCTACTCTCTGGCACCTGCATCATCCCTATTCAGATAATAGCAATAATACTGAGATGGGCTTTCAAATGCTCCCTCTTCATTCATCTAATGGGTTCATTAATGATACGTTATCCAAAACCTGCAGATTAAAAAGAGGTTATAGTTTTCACAAGAAATCACTAAGTGTCATATCTTTGTGGTTGAGAAAGGATGATACATAAAAGAGTTTAAAATTCTGTTTTCTAAGCCTGAAAAACTTGGAATGACAGTGACAAGCGTCAGGAAAGGAAAGGGATGAAGGGGTTTGTAGCAGAAATGAACTAAGTAATCCTAGCACCAAAATAACAGAAGTAAAGAGAGCTTCATATGACCTTTTGGAGTGGCTAATTCCCTTGATGCTTTGCTGGTCTCTTCCTCCTTGGAGAAACTACTTTGTGCACCACTGCCCCAGGGAAAGATGGCTGTTCAGGGACAGAGTGTGGAAATAACCTATGAGTCCTAATTCTGGTTTTACTGTTAACTTACTGAAATTGCTTTATTGCGGTTTCCATTGGCAACTGATTAAATTCCACAAACTTCACATTTAATTTACAATGTCACAGAATCATAGAATTGTCAGGGTTGGAAGGCACCTTAAAAATCATCTACTTCTAATCCCCCTCCCAGAGGCAGGGACACCTCCCACTAGACCAGGTTGCACAAAGCCCCATCCAATCTGGCCTTGAACACTTCAAGGGATGGGGCATCTGCAACGTGTCTGGACAACCTGTTCCAGAGTCTCACCAGCTTCACAGTGAAGAATTTCTTCCTTATATCTCCTGTAAATCTACTCCCATTACCCCTTGTCCTA
>VYZX01015537.1:0-19230 GCA_013401335.1 Brachypteracias leptosomus
GAGGTTCATCTTGAATGCACTCATGTGGCAAGTGCGGGACAACTGGGGCATCAGGCCTAGCCAGCATGGGTTCATGAAGGTCAGGTCCTGTATTACTAACCTGATCTCCGTCCATGACCAGGTGAGCTTCTTAATGGATGAGGGCAAGGCGTTTGATGCAGTCTACCTGGACCTCAGTAAGGCATTTGACACTGTCTCCCACAACATCCTGTTGAACAAGCTGGCAGCTCATGGCTTAGACAGGTGGACTCTTCACTGAGTTAAAAACTGGCTGGATGGCCGAGCCCAGAGGGTTGTGGTGAATGGAGTTAAATCCAGTTGGTGGCTGGTCACAAGTGGGGTCCCCCAGGGCACAGTTCTGTGGCTGGTCTTGTTTAATATCTTTATCTTTATTCTTGTTGCACTGAAGTGAAACAGTAATAACAGACAGCCAGTCTGTAAAAACAGAAAGTAATACTGACCAGCAGGAAAAAAGGATCCTGGATCATGGACCCAGGGTCAAAACACAGTCTGAGTATGCCGCTCAGATAAGTTTTCCTTCTCCAGTGACTGGAACATATGCAGTGAACAGACATAATAACCAGGGTACATAATAGTTATTCCATTTTCTGTAACAGAAACAGGTATGCTGAATCAAGCTGCTGTAGTAGCTGCAATTCAGTGCGTCTTTGAATCTGGCTGGTACTGTACACTATGAAATAGAATAGAAGAACAGATAATGCTTCCTCTGATTTTGAGACCTCTTGGTACAAAAGTTGCATTTACATCTTCTAAAGCCCTACTAAACATTTCTTCCATTAATTCTTCTTTATTGTTGGATTCATACTAGACATAATAGCAATAACTTCTGTGGCTGTATTGGTCATTCAGTTTTAAAACTCATTCTTTAAAACTTAAACTATACAAAAACCTGTACCTGATCATATAATTTGATAATTTTGACTGAATTCTATGTCATAAAATGCACCAAAAAAGCATGCATGATCAGTATTTTAAAGAAAATAACAGTAATTTCTCAAATAAGGAAGTTTATCCAATCTCCATCTGCTTGTCTGGGAAATCTGTCTAATGAATTAGCAACATTGAAGAATAGCTACCTTGATATGTACATATTTATAATGTGTTGTTTTGATGCACTGGCTACTTGTCTTGTTCTGTACACTTATGGAGATGTAATAACCCTAACTTACAGGTAGCAGACTTGTCCAAAAGCAAATGTTGTTACTGCAGCTCTGTATAAACATCTTTTCTACATATTCCTTCTGCACAAAAAACAAAAATGAAAAACAAAAACAAAAACAAACAAACAAACAAACAAAAACCAAAAAAAAGAAAAGAAAAATTTCCAAGACAAAACAAAACTTCAGAGGATGTTTAAAGTCAGATTTTTGCCAGAAATTCTGCAAGAACATTTCAAGTTTCCACAAAATGCAACACGCTAAGATAATCTCCTAAACCAGGCAGTTAAAAACAGTTACTGCTCCTGTTAGCAACAGTTTTCAACTTTTTTTTATTCTTAATTCTAACTACAATAGTTATACTCCACACTGCACAAATCCTTGTCTAAAATTCTAGCCTAATTCTGTCATAGCAAATGGAAATTGTTACTTTCTGCATCTCAAGGTATAAGCAATGTACCATATTCCATTGTCAATCTCTTCCTTTGCAAATTTAATATGTTTTCATATTATTTCAAAATGAATGTATCAGTTAATAACATAGTATTCTGCATGTCTTATGCAGAGCCTTATTTCTCAGCAATGTTTCTAAAGAAAGTGCATTCAGAGGCCCTCAGTTCTAGCATCAGAATTACTAGTTCCACACTCAAAAGTCATTTTCACAGAAGATGAAAACTACCTAGAAGAAAAAGTCAAGTTATTTAAAGCAAATGTGAACATAGTTCCTTACTTATCATAAACAGGAAATTTTATGGCTGCTACTTGAAAAAAATATTTAAATTCATGAATATCATGCAAGTTAGAAGTTATGATTGATCTCAGTTTGTCGCGGTTGGGATAGACAAAGTGACAACAAATCTCAGCAAAAGCAAACAAGCAAAGCAGAAGCCTTTATTGTTCTCTTTCTCTGTACATTTATACTTTCTCTTCTTGTCTTCCCCAAAGGTGTCTTGTCCCCATTGGTCCAAAGTTGTTATTATTCTTTGTCATTGGACAATATTTGCAGAGTTCATCCCAACTCAGCTTTTCTGCCACAAGAACACCTGCCCCTCAGTTTTTGGTCAACACCTTGTTTATCTCGGAGTTATTCTTGTTCTCGTTTATTCTCTCAAGGGTAGAATAGAATCTTCTCAAGGTCAAAGCCACCCTGTCCAAGGACCTCAGCCCAGCTGAGGTCCCCCACATCAGTTCACCAAATTCAGCAACTAGTAATGTGCAACATTCATTTCTGTAAATTTGTCTATTATGACTTTGTGAATTGGAACTATTCAAATATAGACCAAGAGGTATATATAATGCACAGATTTGGCTCCCTATCTGTTTTCTAAAATCTGTTTTGTACAACATATTTGCATCTGGCATTCTAGCTTCATCTTTTGTCAGTATTGAGCTCGTTCTCAAGAAATTATGTTCTTAAGACTAAACAATGTTCAAATACGGGCTTTAAATTGAGGATAGTCTTTTTTTAATCTGTGAAACTATTGTGAAGGCTGTTATTCATAAGACCTGTATTCTATGTCAAATCTGAAATATTCTATGTCAAAAGCATTAAAAAAATAAAATACTTGTTTTCCCCAAGACAGACTGGAATGGATAAAAAATCCCATTACTTTCTGTTTCACTGCACTTCTGGTTCCAGACTATTAACTCAAGTTTGCAGGAGTTTATTCTACGTTACTATCTGCAATGGAAAAATACCTGAAACTTCTGAAAATACATTACTCATTTTTCTAGTGCTTAGAAATTGAATTATTCTCTGGAAAATAACCACACAACTCTGCTTTTTTTTAAAAAAAACATTTTTCTATTCTTCCCTAATCTTCTATGAACATTCTGCAAAGTCTCTTTTTCATATATTTGATGAATGGTTGAAAGTCATGCTGCTAAATATTATTTCATCACAATGAGACTTGCATTGCTTAATAAAACCTCTTATTTTAAGTTTCAGGATTTAATCTTAATAATGAATCAATACATACAATGCTGAGCTGAAAAAGTCCCAGTGCTTTCCTGTTTTTCCCTTTACCCAACATTTGAAAACTCTATGAACATCAATATTAGCAGCTTCAGTTTTTTTAAAACACAAAACCAAAACCAAACAGGCAGCATCATTATTCAGTTTCTTTCCTAAGTCTTACAGCAACTAACATCTCTGAGCAGAACCTAAGGCTTTGCCAGCTCTGTGTTTTGGTGACTATAGCTACAACTATAGTACGCTGAAGCTGTGTCAGGCTAGACTATGACTTACACTACCTTAGTTCAGTGTCTAAGGTTACTTGGGGTATAGGGAGATCAGTAGTTGGCAGTAACTGATCAATAGTCAGTTTTTATTTAGATAATAAAGATGGTCTGGTTTTGCTTAGAAGAAGTGAAATTATGCCAGTACAGTAGTTTTAGTAGTGATGTCTGTGGCAGAAGTAACTCTTCTATTTTTGAAAACTGGGCTAGCATTTTGAATGTACAAAAGTGTTGCAAAAGGAAAAGCCTGGTTATTGACCTCTAAGAAGATCTAAAAAGTGAAGAGAAAGTTCTCAGGATTAGAGGAATTTTCTTTATGAGACTGAGAGATAGGAGCTCATGGTGACTAATTTGTGGATTGAGTCACATTTCATGAGTCTAGTGCTGTTGTGTAATAGAAAGTATATAGCAATATTTGTACAGCAAAGTTCTTGCTTATAGAATAACTCATCTCGTGCTGTACAGGTCTCTGAAATCAGAGTCTGAGAGCATAAGTGTTGATTATGCTGCACCACAGATGATTTGTTAGATTGCTGTGAAGGGTATTTGCTGGTGGCATTAGTGCATTCAAAGGTATTGGATCTCAGATTTCAGAATTATGAATGTCAGATCAGATTTAAGGTAAGATCAGTTACTTCCATGGAATTATAGAAGGAATAGCTTTGTATCATTATAACTTTACAGAATTAAAGAAGAACTACATTTTCTAAAATAAATAGAAAGTTTATCTTCAGCTGCTTTGCCACGTGTAGTTTATGCACAGGGCTAGGTGGTCTAACACTGCGATGCTTTATGAGAACAAGAGCAAGAGAACACTCTCCCTCAGCCTGACACAATATTTCAAGTGTGTTTTGAGAAGGTGCAAAATTACACTCAATTGAGTTCCCATTTTCTTAAGATTAACATACCAAATTTCATTTTTCAGACAAGTAAGAACATAGACATGCTTGCATTTACATACACAAAGACAGCATTATGCTATTGATTCAACACTACAACTCCAAGGTAAAAGAGATGGGATCCTGCTATCACAATAGCTTACATTCTGATAAGCAGATATTTAGCGATTTTTACTGAGCTGTGTACCTCAGTTTTAGTGGAAAATGATGCTAACTTTTCTGACACAATATTCCATTTTTACCTGTGTGAATACACATTCTGAATAAGAATCTACATGGCAAAAGATTTTCACTATAATATAACCTAGCCGAAACAACATTTTCCTCATTTAGCTAGCTTCACAATTGGCTTCTTGTATTACAAGCTGTTGCTTAAAAAGTCAGCAATTATTTCCAGTAGCAGATATACCTTTAAAATAAAATGACTGGGGAGAATCTGTTGCCAAATGCTGACTCCAAAACTGCAACTTAGTGTGCCAGAGAAAGAGACAAAACATTTGTTCTCTTGACAATGCAACAATATGTTTTAGAGAAACTAGTGTGTCTGTTCTTGTTGCCAACCAGTGAAATTATAGAATACAACAGAAGAGCTTGGCACAGCTCCAAACACATTCACTTGGCATTATTTCTTTCAATATGTACCTTGAACTAACTTTCTGTGTCTGATGACCCTTTCATTCACTTTTATCTACATCCTTGTTCTCTCTTTTTGTTAAAAGGTGAAATGTTCTTTTGATAATCAGTCTTCTGTAGTGAGTGCAAAGTAATTGGTTTCTTTTATGTCAACCTTTTAACAAAAAAAAAAAAAAAAAGTATAGGGCAATGTGAAATTATCGAGGCAATTGAACCTGCTTGTTTCACACAGAGAATTAACATTGTTAGGTGAAGCTGTGAAGATAAAATCTCTAGCCCTGAGAAATTTTTATTGTGAAATGGTTTTCTTATCAGTGAGGTTAATGAAGATGTCAGCAAATGGGATGAGGTTTTTGCCAAATGGAATTACTTTCACCTCCAATCCAACTTGGAAAAGGTGTTAATCAGTACATTAATCTTATCAGCAGCTGAGAAGATGGCTTTGAAACTGCCCATTTCTGTTTTTCATTAGGAAAAACTGAAAATATAATTATTCTCAAATCTATATTACCAATATTATTTCTTCCTTCTCACTCTACTCCAAGTGCATACTTTTGCAAAGATATGACAAGGATGGATGTGTGGGGAATGGAAGGGAATGTAAAAGGATTACTTGTAAACTTTCTCTGGAGTTTTCAAAACATGTTTGAACAGCCTTTTTCATCAACAGTTATGAAAATACTTGAGAAATCCTTTCATGTTTAACCATTCTTAAAACAGCAATAGCTCTTGTAGTAAAATATTATATAGTATGACTTCTTAAAACTATAATGTCAGCAAGACATGAAACAAGATTTATAAATGCATCTCTTATATTTCTTGCTCCATGCTACAAATGTTCTTTGAAAGTGGGATGATGTGAATTCGTCAGTGATAACCAAATCCTGCTGCAGCTGAAGGAAGTACTTAAGTCACAGAGCACAAGGAGTATGATGTTATATTAATTTTGTTTATGTAAACACAAGTTCTTTGTTTTAAAATTAATATATGAATAAAATATCACTTTTAAAATATTTGTTTTGTTTTAAATAAAACAGGGAGGAAAAAAAAAGAGATAACTGTTTGAATGTGTTAGTGTGAAGACCAATAAATCAAGATCAAATCTATAACTCTTTCATTAGTTTTCTGGCCCTGAACAAGAGAGAAAATATTTTAAAATTCTTTGAAAGGACTGGGAACAGAGTGGTAAAAGGTTCTTCTAAATCTTCTACTTGAAAGAGACTTTGGTCTATAAAGGAAGACTCCATAGGAAACAAAATCCCAAATAATACAGCTTGAAACTCTGACCTTGGTTCCCACCTCAGTTTCTTATCTGACTAATAAAGATAACAAAGATCTTATCCAGCCAAGGATCCTTCACAGTCAAATTCATTAATGATTACAATGTACATAGACACTTTGATCTAACTGAAAAGAGAGAATTATTCACCTCAGGGGAAAGTTGAAATTAAAATTATAATTTCTAGAATGAGCTATAGTCCCTTTACTCAAGGGCCAAAGTAGAGCAGTTACACATGGAGGTTCTTTTCTACATTTTCAAATTAAAAAATAAAATAAAATTTAAAAAAAGGATTGACAGTCCTAGCTAAAAAACAGTGATCTTGGCAAATGAGGAGGTCATGTTCTGTCACATTTGAACTACCAGAACTCCTAATTACCAAAATTATTCTGCCGATGGGGAAAAGATACAATAACAGAGAAAAGAAAATAGTATTATAGTTCTTTACTAATGAAAAGGAAACAATTTAATCTCATTTCTCCTTGCACAGCACAGGCATTGTGGTTACTAAAGTATCTGCTTTTCCATCTTGTACAAAATTGATTCAAAGTTGCCACAAAGGTGACATTTGGTTTTGCTGATTTATGCAGAAAGAGACTCCAACTCCTTTCATTAGGGACTTCAGATCTCTGAGGCTTTAATCACAGTCCACAGCATCAGAATGGTGGGTTGACCCCAGTTGGATGCCAGATGCCCACCAAGCCATTCTGTCACTCCCCATCCTCAACAGGACAGGTGAGGGAAAGTATAACAACAGGCTCATGGGTCAAGATAAAGACAGGGAGAGATCACTCACCAATTACCATCACAGGTAAAACAGACACTACTTGGGGAAATTGGCTAAATTTATTACCAATCAAGCAAGAGAAGGGTAATGAGAAAATAAAACCAAACCTTAAAATATCTTTCCTCCACCCTTCCTTCCCAGGCTCAACTTCACTCCCAATTTTCTCTACTTCCTCCCCCTCCAGCAGCACAGAGGAACGGGGAATGGGGGTTACAGTCAGTTCATCACACATCTCTGCCATTCTTTCATCCTCAGAGGAAGGACTCCTCACACTCTCCCCTGCTCCAGCATTGAGTCCCTCCCTTGGCAGACAGTCTTCCACAAACTTTTTCAATGCGAGTCCTTTCCATGGGCTTCAGTTCTTCATGAACTGCTCCAGTGTAGGTCCCTTCCACAGGGTGTAGTCGTGGAACAGACTGCTCCAGCACAGGTTCCCCACGGGGCCACAAGACCTGCCAGCAAACCTGATCCAGCACAGGCTTCCCACAGGATCACAGCTTCCTTCAGGCATCCACCTGGGCCTCTGTGGGGTCCTCCATGGGCTGCAGGTGGATATCTAATTCACTGTGGACCTTCATGGGCTGCAGGACAGCCTGTCTCACCATGGTCTTCACTATGGGCTGCAGGGGAATCTCTGCTCCAGCTCTTGGAGCATGTCCTCCTACCCCTTCCTCACTGACCTTGGTGTTTGCAGAGTCATTTCTCTCACAAATTCTCACTTTTCTCTCCAAGCTGCAATTACCATTGTACAGCTGTTTTTTTTCCCCCTTTCTCAAGTATGTTATCACAGAGATGTTACCTCTGTTGTTGATGGGCTTGGTCTTGGCTGGCAGCAGGTCAATCTTGGAGCTGGCTGGCATTGGTTTCGTTGAACATAGAGAGATCCTCTAGAAGCTTCTTACAGAAGCCAGCCCTGTAGCCCCCTACTACCAAAACTTTGTCATGTAAACACAATACAGTCAGTTACTACTATGGTCTTTTTCAATTTGTGGAAGACTAAAGTCAATTGTAGAAAAAATTGTTAAATCTTGCTCATAGTGTGTCAATGCATCCACTAGGGTCAAGTGATTTTTGAGTAAGAGTTCTTACTTGTTTATGGCTTTTAACGTAGAGGACCCCTGCAGTCTTTTAATGGGTTTGTTAGGGAAAGATAATGTGAAATTCTGTGGACCATTATCCTTCTTATGCTATTCCCATTATGCTTAGAAACTCTATGCTCATTGTGAGTGGTATTCAGAAGTTTGGAACTCTTTCGAGAAAATTTTTAGACAAGAAGAAATGTCTAAAAAATTTTGTCCAATTTTTTTGTCAACGTTACCAAATTATAAGATGTCCCTGTTACTTTTCTTTTTCACCTGTCTTCTGATAGGAGTTCATTAAAAATGCAATACCCAAGTAAAAGACACTTGGTGGCTTCTTTGATTGATCATATGAAAAAGCAGCAAACCTGATTGTCTTTTGGAGCAGGTGTTTTGGCACCCAGAAATATGTGAGATATCTTACAATGAAACTGTAAGACAGAATAAAATCTGTCACTAGTCACAGGTAAACAATGCAAGCCTTTGCATGACAAGGACTTTAGTGCAATAGGATATAGCAGGAGGAAAGCAATCAAGATAGAATTTAGGCAGAAGTGAGAAAGAATACTATTAGTAACAACATATGAGTCTAAATATTGATACTTTTGTCCTGTTTCTGACTCAGGTACACAGACCCTTTTGTGTACCTTAAACAATGAGCTTCAGAGTAATTCATAGTACTTGGAGTGGTGATATTTGTCTTTCAAACCTTATATTGGTTTCAGTTTTTGTCCTTCTTGCTTCTTTTGCCTCCAGAGCATTACAGGATCTGTGAGACTGTGGAGGTGGTGGAATGGAGAAAGTGTGTAGGTACAGAAGTTCACCAAAGCCTTTCTGAAAACCTTCAGTGACTATTACAGCGTAGTTACATCTAGAAATGCTGAAAATGCTGCACACATGCTCTCTAACATTTTTCAAGTTAAGCTGACAGGTCAGCAAGCAATTTTCTCCATGGCATCTACTGTGAAAAGTCTGCTTTATGTACTACAGCTTCTGTTCACTTATGTTGTGCAGTTTAGTTATGATTTCAGCATCAGCTCATTGTATTTCTCATCAAAACCACGAAATAGCACCCTAATAAGAACCAGTTTAACATAATTCTGTCAATCTGGTCCTGGCCAATCTTGTGACAGCTACTAATTCATGAAAATTGTGTGTTCCTAAACTTATCCCCTAACTCTATAGTTGCTATCAATGCGTATTACTTTAAATATACATTTCTATTTCTGTATTTTGAGCTTTGTGAAATGAAGAAAGGTCATTCCCTCTCTTTGTGTGTCTTTTTCTGACCTTCTTCAACCTCTGTCACTTCCTCTTCTCTTTGGAAAACAAGGTGGACTGAAAATGCAGTTAGTGCATACTGTTCTTTATGGTCTTTGAATCAAATGTATGCTCTCATTTTATATAAATGAAAGGATCCAGAGACAAAAAAACCCCCATAAAATATACCTAAAATGAAATAAATGTCAACCTCCTACCTGAAAACAAAAATGCCAATGCTGAATTGCTCTAAGTCCAGTATAATGTTTCTGACAATAACCTTAAACTAGCTGCCTACATATAAGCATAGAAAGAAAAACAGCTTAGCATTTTATACATTTAGGCTCTGTGATTACAATCCTGAGTCAGAGGTGTACATTTGTATTTAATAGCCGCTGATGTATTTTTCATCCTTGAGTTTGTCCAATGTCTGTTGGAACAACTGTAATCTTTTAGCAATCATCAAATCTCATGTCAAAGCATTTTACAGCTTATCTACTCAGAAGAATATATAATCTTTTGTGGATTAAACCTTCTGTCTGATGGTTATATTTTATATCCAATATTCCTGTATTAGAAGAGGAGGTTGATAATATATGTCTCTTTATACATCACAGTATTCATTATTTTAAAGACCTCTACATCATACTTCTTCCTTCACACACAAGCACAACTTGAACTGCAAGGTTTCATTATACCATCTCTGGAATCTGTTCTACACAATTAACCATCCACTTTTCATATTCTGTATATGCTTTAAAATAGTTACCAGAAATGACCTGATCTTGGAGATGCAAGTACTATGTATGATGGTATGTTTGGATTACTTTAAAAACACTTAGTATTCTATTTTCTTTAGGTGCTACAAAATATTTTCATAAAACTCTATGTCATCACTCAAAGATTTCAACCTTACATAACATAGTTAATTTGGAGCCAATCACAATCCAAGAAAGTCAGGGTTGTGTTTTGCTTGGATGTAAGTGACATTATTCTTCTCTGCATTGAATGTCATCACCGATTTTGTTACCTGCTTATTTGACTACAATATTCTACAGCTCTTCACAGTTAGCCCATAAACTTGCCTCCCTAAATAGCTCAACAAAATTTGTCTGCTTATTGTTTATTTTTCTTTCATTCTTGATTTGAAGACCTTAAGTGTATTTTAATTCTGCAAAATATATCCTTAATTTATCCCTTTCAGTTTCCAACATCCATCTCTTGTTGATATCTTGTTTGATATCAAAGCAAATCAGTAGCAAAGTCAAGAACAAAGCATGTGCCTCCTGAAGTCAGAAGCATTGGCATCATGTGGTAGTTGCCAACACTACTGACCAAAGCTTCCACTCAGCAGAGCAAAACTTATTCAGTAAAGCAAGTCCTTCCACTGGATGATGAAATTTCTCTTACTTCCAAAGCATGTACTCATGACAATCCTACCTCACACAAACTTCATGATCATCACCCACATATGCAATTCCATATCAAGGAAAAGTATAGAAAGGCAGCATTTAGCTGTCCACCTGACACAGGACTGATAGAGGACACATGATCTTTGGGCCAGGCTCTGGTCTAGGATTGAAGAACAGATAAAAAGGCATAAAATGGATAAAATGGACCCCATGGGCTGTGAGTGTCTGTAAGTCCTACTTACAGTCTTACTGATATTCAGAGAAAAGTGAACCTTTGCTGGCTTCACTGGACCATAAGCTGTCTTGAGAGAGTAAAGAGAGATACAAGCAAAGTTCTGGTCATCTAAAAGCATTATGAAAAAGTACTAGAAACTAGTATTACATTTATTGAAAAAATAATAAAAGTAAATCAGTTTTATAGAAATTAAGGCAACTTTTCTTTTATTGCTATCATTTTAAATTGAGCAGAGTGAAACAAAACAGAACACTGTAGGAGCTGTCACTTGCACAGTGATATAATGGGCACTATTCAGAAAAATTAGAGTTGGTACTGTTCCAGCAGTGTAATGATTTGATTCTGTAACATCATTAGAGTGTTCTATAACACATGGATCAAAACTAGAGGTGGGTAGATTCAGATTAGACATTAGGAAGAAGTGCTTTACCATGAGGGTGGTGAGACAATGGAACAGGTTGCCCAGAGAGGTGCTGGAAGCCCCATCCCTGGAAATTTTTAAGGTCAGGCTGGATGGAGCTCTGAGCAATCTGATCTAGTGGGAGGTGTCCCTGCCCATGGCAGAGGAGTTGGAACTAGATGATCTTTAAGGTCCCTTCCAACTCTGACAATTCTATGATTCTGTGATAACTAGATTTTGGATACCCCCACCTAAACTCTACTCTGATATTTTATGTCTTGGTGTAATCCAGGGCAGAATCAGACCCTGTGTGTTTCTACTCTATTTTCACTAGATCAATGCTTTGACCTTCCAAATTATTCTGTCTTTCTTGAGCAACAATGGTTAACAGTGTAGCATCATTTTTCTAAAATGAAAGCCTCCTTTATGGTATGTACAACTCAGGCAGATAAATTTGTGGAGATACTTTTTCTCAATATCAAGAAGGACTGCAAAATCTGTGTACATGACATGTAGTTACAATATTCACAGAAATGTAGAGTTTTGCAGTACTGGCCTATAAATACAACTGGCATGAGATAGTGAAAATATAACTTTTTTCACTTTTTGTGTTTTGATGGACTATTCAGAATAACAAGATGTAGGGAAAGGAGGACCTTCACAATGTCTAATTCCTGTGTTTGACTCAGGAACTGTGTTGTTCAATTTCAAACGAGTTCTGTCAAGTTCTCTGCACCAAGATAAATAGCTGAGGGAAATCTCCTAGGAGATGTCTTTGCAGTGTGGTAAAATAGTCTTTCTGATGGCTTTGATAGCAGATTAGAAGAGGCCAGGAAAAATGTACTTGCAGAGAGATTTGATTTTCATTGTCTGAAGCATGGGTAGCAATTTAAATCCAAGTGTGCAGTAACAATAATAATAATTATTTCTAATGAAGGCATCAAGCGCTTAAAACTTTTTTCTTCAATAATTAAAAAATATCATCCTGAAAAAACAGTTTAGCAAAAGATTAATCTTTAATGTTCATATTACATGCTAATTGCTTTGGTCATTATGTTGTTTTCTGAATAATTGAGTTATTTCATTTAATAATAATCTTTCAAGCATGTTCAACACATTTATTTTGTTGCATCGGAAAAACTATTATCTATTGAGGTAATGATCTGCCAGTTGAAAAACTCAATAGCTCAGCCTTGGTTTGATAGGCCATAATGTGCATTAGAAGGACAACTATAGTCTGCCATGTTAATGGCACTGACATTGATCTTACAGTTTATGACACTTCAGAATAAGCTGGCAAATTTGAATAATATTATACATATTTAAAAAGAAAAAAGATGGAAAGAAGGCAACATATTAAATATTTGTATGATTGTCAAAAGATCTGTTAAATCACCAATATATCTCAGAAATTCCCAGTTCTATTCATAGCAAAAAAAAAAAAAATTAAAAAAAAATTAGGAAACTCAGAGAGTTCTTTAAGACAGTTACTTTACTTATACAACAGGTTTTATACTTTGACAAAGAAAAAGTCTTCTACTTTGAGTTAAGAAAGTGTTCACTAAAGCCTGGTATTCATCCACAGGAAGTCAACATTATCAGTGCTTTCAAGGGAAAGCACAACTACAAATCATAGTTTCAGAGTCACAGAACCATCCAGGATGGAAGGCAACCCTGCAGAGCTCCTGTGCATCCTCCTGCTCCATGAAGGGTCAGCACCGCAGTTGGATTAGGGCACTCAGGTCTTCTTCCAGCCAGGATTTAAAGACATCCAAAAGTGGAAACTCTACAAGCTTTCTAGACAACTTGTTCCATTGCTTAATTATCCAATTTTTTCTCCCCCTTGCTTTCTATCCATCAGGAACTTCATTCACTTCAGACATTGACCAATGCCTATTGCGATCCCACACTGCGCCTCAGTAAAATCTGTCTTTGTCCTCTTGACAACATCTTTACAGGTATGGGTAGGCTGCTAAAAAATTGTTCCCTCCATACCTCCACACTTTCAAGGTGGGGTTTTAAGGTCAAGGTTGATGGGGCTTTGAGCAGCCTGACCTAGGTAGAGATATCCCTACTTGTGTAGGGAGGTGGACAAGATGACCTCTAGAGGTCCCTTCCAGCCTGAAACATTCTATGATTCTATGATTCAAGCCCTCTCTGCTCCAAGGTGATTCAGTCAGTCTCTCATTTTTCCTCACAGGCTCCGTGCTCCAGCTTCTGACTATCTTGCAGACTGCAACTGGATTTAATCTGGTTTACAACACTTTTGTTACAGTGCGGTATTCTGGATGTCAGTTGCTTAAGTAATAGAGAATAATACACTCTAATGGCTTCTTGGCTGAGCCCTGTTCACTCCACCTCGGGAGTTGCTGGTGTTCATCACTGCCTGGGTATAAAGCTGGTCCATGCTCAGCTCATTGCCTGACTGAGCCCAAGATCTTCTCCCCAGAGCTGCTCATAGTCACACCAGCATTTCTGCTGGGGTCTGTCTGATATGGGCTGCTCTTTGCTCCTGTCCCAATGGCATGGGGCTCCTGTCAGTCACTTCCCCTCAACAGACCCAGTGCCTCTAGGTGGAGACCTTCCCTTGCATGCATTGACTGGTTCACCCACACATGATAGCATCTGCTATCTTGGTGGATATTCACTCCATCTCTTCCTCCAGATCACTGATAAAGATATTAAATATGAAAAGTCCTATGATGAATGCTGAGACCCTTTGCTTGTAACTAGCCTTCAAGTAGAATATGAACAATTAACTGCTATTCTTGAGCCTGACAATCCAGACAGTTTTTTTCAGTCATCCAGTAGTGACTAGAAGGATACTGTGAGAGATCAAATTGAAAGTCTTGCCAAAGTAGTCAAGGTAGGTGACACCTACTGATCTCCCCACATTACATGTAGTAATTTCATCAAAGAAGGAAATCAGATTGGTCAGATTACCATTCACAAACACATTCTTCTTCATCTACACAGAAATTACTTTAAAAGGGGCTTGTAGCACGATTTTCCCAGGAACTGAACTAATGACAACTACTGTAGTGTTCCCCATTGGTACGTCTTGACATTCCTGAAGATTATAAAATATTTGTCTTTCTCTGGTGATTGGAGACCTTCACCAGCCTCTAGATCTCTTAAGAAGATTCCTTACAAGCTCTTTTAGCACCCTCGGATGCATCTCATCTGGTCTTGTGGACCTGTAAGTGTTGAGATTTCTCAAGATATCCATAATTCAAACCTCCCAACTCTCAGTAATTTATTTTCTCCTTAAAACCCCTCTAGGCGCAAAGGTCTGTGAGAATCATAAACACTTAAAGAAACAAAACATTGGTTATCTCACGCTTATCTGTATTAATTGTCATTATATCACCTACCTATTTGGAATGCACACACACTTTTCTTGTTTATTCTTTTACTGTCAAGTTACTGGCAGAGGCCCTTCTTGTTCTTGATGTCTGTTGCCAGTTCTGGCTCTAGCTAAGCTTTAGCTCACTTAACACCATCCTTGCATGCTCAGGCAATGTATCCTGCTTTTTTTTTTTTTTTTTTTCCGCACTGCAGCTCTGACATAAGTTCTGTGTTTAGCCAAAATGTTCTCCAGATATATCCTGATATGGGCTGTCCTTGTGCTTGTATGAGGTTGTCCTTCAAGATCTAACAACTTCCTTGAGCTCTTTTACCTCAAAAAAGGTCTTGTCTCTTTAAGTTTATACTCTGCTGCTCTCTTTTCTCATTCCCCTCAAGACTTTAAATTCCCCTCTTTCATAGTCATTGTATCCCAGGGTGCCTTGCTTATCCCATCCTTGACCAGGTTTTTTCATTCTTCAGCAGCACATCCAAGAGCACATTAACCCAGTTGGCTCATCTCAAATAATTGTTAAGAAGCTGTCATCTGACACCCTCCTCAAACTCCTGGACTACTTGTGACCCATTTTTCCAGATGTCAGGAACATTAAAGGTTTCCTTCTGTCACTCCTAGCAGCCTCTCATCCTAACTCATCCAGGCAGTTGCCCACTCAGTGGCAGAGCTACAAACACCTGTGTTGCTCCTCTAAATGAAGGACAGATCCCTTCTTCACCCTTCTAAGAGCATCTGTATCCCTCCATCACAAGATAGCAGCTTCACAAACAGTCCCACCACATTTCAGTTACTCCAGCGGTACTACAGCCCTTCACCAACATAGAAACCTTTGTCTACCACTGCTTGTCACCTGATCTGCAGACAATTGTGTGTAAGCATTGAAATGGGCTGCTTTTTGACTTGTTTTATCCCTCCTGAGGGAGCTCTCCTGGGGGCTTGCTTCCTTCCATCTCCTTGCCTTTCTACTTAACACCTTGACCTCCATTTCTTCAGCATCCCTGTGTTTAAAGCCCACTTCAGCACGCTGGCAAAGTTACTGAAAAGATAAAAAATCAAATCTATGGATGTGCAGTACTACATATTACTCAAAAAGTTCTTTCCTCTTTGCTGTAGGATATAAAATTGCACTTGGAAAGAATCTGGTATAATAGGTTGTACTTTTTTAGGAGGAGTTAGTTGCACGTCTTTTTTGTTCATAAACATGAGTGATATCAAAGGAAAAACATGGAAGAAAACATGCATTTTGGAAGACATCTAAGTGAACACACAAACATATCTGTGAAATTATAAACCAGACTTCAGATGGCTCTTTGTAAAGGCTTTAATCTAATGCCTGTGGTTTGGGCTGCACAGAGCAAGAGTGACAGCAAACTCCAATACAGATTGCAAAAGTTAGTGCAACAAGTTTACTTTGATTGCAGAAAGCAAATATGCACAAACTAATCCAGAGGAACTTGTACTGTAGACATCCTAGTAAAAAATATCTTAGGTAGTTATCAAGTCTAAATAGTGACATTTATCTCAGAGTAATCTAGAGTTCAGAGGGGAACAGGTCATCCTTTAAAACAGAGGCTAAGAGTACATTTGCGAGTTAGGCAGTATCCTTCAAGACTTGATGATTAGGGTGAGTGCAGTTAATTTCAGAATGGAAAAGAAAGTAGAAAGAAAGAGAAACATGAGAAAGGATTTATCAACTTGCACATTTTTTCTTTTGTCAGATAATGCTGAAAGGTCCTGTAAACTGCACAGGCAGCCTCTCATTCTTTTTGTTGCTGAACAGACAGTGAAGGGTGAGAGACAAGTGCAGAGCAGTCCTCTCATGCTCCCAGATGCAGACCTTTCAAAGCAAGTAAATTAAATGGTTGCATGGGTGGCTGACAATACTTCAGATATCAAGGTTACTTTTTTGCTTGGCCACTGTGCTCATCTTCTCCAGTAGTATGAGTTTCACAGATCTCTTCAGTCTCCCTCTTCACTGATATCTGTGTATATTCTTCTGCATAAAACTGAATGTTCCTCAGCAAAGGGTTTGGGGTTTTCTTAAATTCCATAATAAACCAGAAATCTATACAACTTGGCTATAATTTGCAATTGTCATACGGTAGTATAAAAATCTCTTCCCATACACTAATTCCCATTTATGTCTGTCTTTATATGTATCCCTTAGCTCTGTTTCTGTATAACTTCTGTGTAACTACATAGCAGTGTTGATTCTGCATAAGTTTGGATTTCCACACAGTTTGCAGAATTTTACTGTAAAAATTAGCAAGACAAATTTTTCTTCTCTGTAAGGGGAACATATTTGCATCATGATATCCTTACTGATACATTAATGAAGCAGTTGAAGCATATACTTGTCACAAATATATGAAATGACCAACTATGTATGAATAGTGTATTCTACTCCTATTTGTAAAGAGATTGTTAGTGCTGCTTTCTCACTAGAGAAAATTAAAGAAAATATACAAAACGAGCATAACTATTGGTTCCCAGTCCTTGTACTAGAGTTGCTCCAGTATTGTTCATCTTCTGTTCTGCATCTGTCTTCTGTTAAAGAGACATATATTTGGGGAAAAAAAATTTCTAATTTTACTGTGTAGGTTGCATTCTTTTTCTGTATTCTTTCATGAACAGACCAACATAAATCCTAGCCATAACAACGTATTTTAAGCAAATGTTCACAAAAAAAAACACCCCAAATTTTGGATTTGGAAACATATACAGTTATACCTATGATATTATACTAGGAGCACTCTTATGCAACCACAGTGTACTCAACAAATCAGAATATTTATATACCAAATCAAACAACAACAAAGGCTCACAGGTGTTCAAAATGCATAAATATTAACTTCTGCAAAAATTATTAATCTACAGATTATGTTGGGTTTTGTTTTTTTTTTTTTTCCTGAAGAAAAATAAGCCAGAAACACATTGGGAACCATCTGTTTGGAAAAATAGATGTGGTAAAAAGAAAAAACACTTTACAATGGATATCTTTCTTCTTCAGTTGCTTGCTTCAACTAAAAAGAAGTCTGACCTGAAGAACCAAACTGCAGAAATCCTATTTTTTTGGATGGGACTTTTGAAAAACAAAAAATGTACTTTAAACACTCGACTTAATAAGGGCCACCAAAGGGGTGTTGTGATGAATATTTCACAAAACATCTTTTGAGACTTAAAATGTGCCAGTGAAATGGCATTTGGTCAACTGCATTTCTCTAATTTCTGTGAATGAAGAGGTAGTCCTTGGGTGAAATGAGGGCATTTCCCAATTTGAGGAAACTCTGTAACTTGGTGAACGCACCTTTCTTGTAATCCTTTTTGGAGCAGAGCATCCCATTCAACCCATTTGATCATGTATTGTGGGCAACTCAGTGGAAAATTCCATCTTCCACAGCAAGGTTTATCTACAAGAAAAAGATTGTGTAAGAGGATTTAAAATTAATTAGGAAACCTGAAAAAGGACTGTGTGCAACATAGTCCAACTTTCCAGAATCCTAACATATGAATGAACCTGAAATTTTTTCAATGAAATGCATTATTAAAAATGTGTTGCAAATGGATTTACACAATATTTACTATATGAAAAAAGAAGAAAGACACAATTTTATTACTTGAACTACTGGGGCCTGAGTTGTGGACCCTGAGTTGGAGTTGACCTGTGCCTGTCACAATCTAGCAGAATGTTTTGTTTTCCCTATTGGCTTCAGGTTCCAGAGGCAGAACCTGGCCCATTTGTGTTTTTCTGGCTCTGCCCTCACCCAAGTTGGGGTGGTGGGTGAGGCCAGGGCTACTTTAACCAGAAGTTGATCAGTTGGAGGAGCTTCCTGTTTGGTATGGCTTCTATTGGGGCTGGTTGCATCTTGCTGAGCTCTCTTAGTGATGTCCTTCCATGTGAAGGACCACTGAGGGAGCCATGTCTGTCTGTTGTGTCCAGCAGGCGAGGCTGACACCACACTGGGCAGTGGAGGAGCTGGGCCCACAGAAACCTATGGCAGGTTTGTTTGAAAGAAGACTTCTGAGGAGATGTTGCTGAGTTCAACATTGACCTGTGTGATCAGGCAACTGATGACAGCATAAAATGATGATGGCTGAACCAGCACAACACTACTTTACACGCAAATGCATGGTTACACATGCAATATTTCAAATTGTAAAATGAAATATAAATGTGTCATCTCAAGAAAGGAAATAAAACAATTTAATAATAATAAAAACCCCTAATCATATACCTTACACAATGGGAAATGTCTTAAATATTCCTTTCCAAGCTCCTTGCCGTGCTTGACTACACATAACCTTTGTTTCTGCCCCTTTAAATCTCAATCACCAAAACAATGAAAAGATTTCATGAACATATAATCAGCAAAGGTTTTTGTGAAAGGTACATGTTCGAGACAAACATAAGAAAGATCAGGAACTTAGAACTCATAAAAACTTTGAAATGGCCCCAGTACTGACCCTTG
>VYZX01015545.1:2709-45729 GCA_013401335.1 Brachypteracias leptosomus
ATGGCCTGAAGTTGCACCAGGGGAGGTTCAGGCTGGATATTAGGAAGAATTTCTTTACTGAAAGGGTTGTCAGGCATAGGAACAGGCTGCCCAAGGAGGTGATGGAGTCACCATCCCTGGAGGTGTTTAAGAAACAGGTAGATGTTGTGCTTAGGGATGTGGTTTAGTGGGAGTGATAGGGCTAGGACTAAGGTTGGACTCGATCTTGAAGGTCTCTTCCAGTCAAAACTATTCTACAATTCTATGTGCTCAGAGAATGCATAGGGAAATGTATCTGAAAGAGACATTAACTTCATCACATTATGGCTGCAAATAGAGAAATCTGAACCAATAACAAATACTTCCTTAAATTAGAATACCATTAGATGCTGATATCCATCACTGCCTACAGTTACCCCCAGGGGAAGCAAAATTGCATGGGACTAACAAAACATTCACTTGTTTTAAAATTTACAGGAGGCTCAAAAAAGTTTCATGTGCATTCTACCTCAGAAACAATGTGCTACTTATTCTTCCTAGCAATGATATTTTACATAGCATTCTGGGATCAAAATGTAATTTCAACAATAACATATTTTCTGACATTCTCCAAGGAAAAATTACTAGTTTCTTCCCTCTAAAAGGATTTAGATGGAATAACATCTGTGTTGAGATTATTGTGAATATGTTAAACTGACAGCAAGTCTCTAAGGGGCACTGTTCATTAATGTTCTGTGCATAAAATTAAAACTTGAAATATATTTTTCAATTCATTTTGAATCATTTAAGCAATTCTCATGCAAAGAAACTATTGTGCCGCAATAATATATTTGCGGAGTAGGATATGAAAGCTATTAAAATGTCCTAGACCCCCTGCTTTTCATGGAAAAGGAAAAAATGTGACTCTGATTTGAAACATGCACCGTACTGAAGCAAAAAATACTTTCAAACATCATGAAAAGTCTTATTTTCAGTTTATACAGTAACAAAATTCAAAATTAGGTCTTTTTCCTTCATCTTTAATTCATGTTTTGCCTAGGTACTCCAGCGTGTAGCAGCAGGAGAATTCTGGTTGCATATCAGCATTCACAAGTAATTTTTAGACCCAGCAGGCTAGAAATGGTGGCCACATTCCATGGTGTTGGAGACTGCAACAAGGCAGCACTATGCAAGCAGAGTGGTGAAATAGTGCTCAGAAACAGTGTCTATTAACAAAGACTTTTAATGCAAACATGTCCTCTAATTTGAAAGGCAGAAAGCCCTCCATGTCAGCAGCAGAAATAATTTTACTTGGAGGGCATGTATACTTATACCACCAGGTACAGTAGAAATATGTGTGTATCCATCAGTTGTAACATAAAGTAGTATCTCATAAATTACTAGTTTGAACAAAAAGCAACGTATCTGCTCAAAACCAAATAAAACTCCAGGAATTATTGAATGGTATCTAAATTTGATTAAGATTGTTTATGCCTTTGAAGCACAGAAATCTGCATAAAGCTGTAGCTGTAAGTGCCATTTTATGGAGAGGAAAGAAAACATATTATTGTTGGGACAACAGACATACCACTGACTTTTCAAAACTCACTGGATAATTACAGCCACAATAAGATGACAGTTCTAAATTTTGCTACAACATATAATGCATCTAACCAGGCCATTGGGTTCCTTTCATAAATGGAAATTCAGAAACTCCAATTAACATATTCTTGATGTGACAGACTTTAGCAGGTTTTTTGGAATGAAGCCAGAGTCTATAGTGTCAATGGGACTTCATGTACTTAAATCACAGTAATCATAACAAAGCAGTCTACCACTCAGGCTGCCTACATCTGAAATATTTTAAAACATTAGCAAAAGACACAGAATTTACGTTTACAATTTCCTCAGACTTCCACACCTAATATTGCAAACCACAAAGCAGCAAACACAGAACTGCCAGTACTAGTTAATATTTTTTGGTAAACATTTTCAATGCAAGAGCATAACCACAGATACACAGATATAAAAACCTCAAACAACTTCATTTTTAGAGGTTCTGACATGGAGCTTGCTTCTCCTCCTCCAATGTCAGCAGTGTAGCTGAAAGAAAATAATGAAGTTGCTTTTCAAGTTCTTAGATGTGAAGATGGTAGTGCTTAGTATGAAGCGCAGGCCTTCAGAAACAAAACCAGAGAACAGGGACTGGTACACCGCGAGGGTTTCCTCAGGGACATCAGCATTCTGCCCCTTCCTTCACTGCTGTTATCTCCCATCAGCACAAAGCATTTGTACTACTTCTCCAGTCAAACAGCCTGGTAAGAGCACTGACAGTTGCCCCTACAGAGCTGCCAGATATCCAGCAAAAGCTGTAGCACAGCAGCAATGTTTGGGACTTACTGGTCACACAGGAGTTCACAACACAGCCCTGGGACAACTCCCCAAATCACTACCACATGCTATTCATGGCACATGTATTACATTGCACTGCCTGAACTTCTCTGATAGAAAACAGCATTTATAAACATCTATCCCAGCAGGACACAACACAAAGAAGCTGCATAGCCCCCTGTGCTATAGCTGTTCCCATGAAGGAAGAATTGCTATCCATAATGCCCATCTCTTCCTAAGAAAACATATTTCCGCTACTCTTTAGAGTAGCTAGTTTGTTTCAAAAGTCTTCAGAAAGCAGCCACAAAAAAGCAAACAATACAAAGCCTCAAATGCTTCTCAGCTTGGAAGCTTTTAGATCAAAGGTGAAACAGTCATTCCTTTTTCATTTGCATTGTTGCTTTCCCATTGACTATGGCAGTTGCTACAGCTTCTGACCAAGTGCACTGTTAGAACATGGGATGAGGACTGAGCTGGATAAAGAGTCTCCCAAGCACTTTTATGCCGCTAAACACCTGGGTTTACCAAAAGCTGAGACAGTTCTTACATGGCTAAGACCATCCCCAAGTCCAGCCAAGCAGATTAGTTTCTCAGGGACTATGCTGCCCAACCACAGTATTTATGTGCTGCAGTGCTCCAAGCCAGCTCTGCCTACACTTACCTTGAATGTATGCAGGGCAGCAAAATAGCAAGAGTTTTTTTACATCACCCATACTTCTGAGAGAGCACTCTCATCTGTCTTTTTTAGGGTGGTAAATGTCCAGCCTAAACAATGCAGAGCTCTTTATAAAGAGATCAAGGATTTAGACCTAATTGTGATCCGCAACTAATATAAAGTAATAATTTATGGCCTAAGGACTAGCAAAGACAAAACCACTCAAAATATCCTTTACAACAAAAAGCTATTTCTTTAATTTTCCTATCGATTTTCTGATGAAAGGCAGAAGACTTTAGTCTCTTATCAGCAAGAGCATTAAACACAATAAAACCTACATAGTTGATAACAATGCCAGGATTAGGGTCATGATCTAGGTCTGGCCTTGCAACTGAGGCTGAAAATGACAGAACAGCTGGTTTAGAGCACTGTAAAGCAGAAGGTATTTTACACCTCAGTCTCTAGCACTTCAGCACAAGTTATTATCTAGAGTCAAATCTCAGCATATTCAGTGGAGTGGAGATGCTCACAAACAGCACTTACAAATACGTAAGTAGAGCCCAAAAGAGAACAGGTTTGTTCCTTTAAAATAATTTCAAAGATTATCATACAACTATTGAGTGCTCATCTGGACACATTTCTCCATAAAAAAGTAACACAAAAACCCTTAACACTTTCATATCAGGGCTGACACATGAGATTTCCAGAAGTCAAAATTTAACAAATCTTAAAAGACTGTGAATGACATTAAGAATGCCACCACTGAATCACACAAAGTCTTCTGCAGCAGTAGAGGTTTAAAATATCCACCTACCCTGGGTTGTTCATTCCAGTGCACACATCCCCTTTTCCTGTCTCCATTCTGTCTTCCCTTGATTGCAGAAGCACAACTGCCTGTGGAGCTGTTCTGGGGAACAGATTAAAACAGTGATCTTTCTCTTTCTGAAGAGTCTAAGTCAGTTTGGTTCCCTAACCTATTTCACGGAGCAGCACCACCTGTATGTGTGTCAACACAACATGCAAAGGCTTAGCTTTGTAAAACCTTAGACCTAGCATTATCATCCAGCACTGCCCTCCTCCAAACCCTCGTGCATTCCCCCATAATGTGCTGGTGGAAACATCTGTACAGCTACACAGAAACCTGTTTCAGTTAAAACATCTTGTTCTCCACTTGGTTAGTTTAATGCATATCAGTACCCCAGCCCACATCAGAACACAGCACCACAAGCACCTTTACTACTATTTAGAAGGGAGTACAGGGTCTGTAAAAAAAAACAAGACTGGACCTACTTCCCCAGTGGTAGGGTAATGAAGATATCCAGGTGAAAGGATATCAGAAACTCAAGGTACTAATCTGCAACTCCTGAGTTATATACTGGTTCTAAATTTCTGAGGAACAGTTATGAGTTCTCAAAGAATGGCCAGTTGATGAACAGCAGAACTGCTGAGCACCTGAATAACTGGATAATTCCAATCAGAAGCATCAGGAATTCAGCACTTATGGCCATATCCAGGTTCAGCCATGTTAGAAGATCTGAATGTTGCTTGGAAGTACTGAGTATTTAGACTTCATTCTACTTAAACATATATCTTGAGTGACATAGTATCTAATTCAACATTTGACATGTGATGAGAAATGCTGTTGTATATAGCTATGAGATCCAGAGTTTCAGCAAAAGACTTTTGAATCTCAATGGACCTGTAACCCTAAATCATTCAGTATAGTTATTAGCTCATTAAAATCCTATTCCACTTTTCTCATAGTGCAACTGCAATTCTAATATTGTCCTGTGCTCATAAGAATCTAATAAGACCTAAAACTAACTACTCATTTACTACATTTCCTCATCTGAAAAATAATTAAGTACAAAAAGAGAAAGACTGAACATTCTACAGTACTATTTTCACAATGTTAGTATAAAGTTTCATTCTCTCTTGACAAACGCTACTGCAGTTTAAATCCTGACACATTGTAAACTATGAATTTGATTGTTTTCATGAACAAATTACTTTTTTCACAGAAAGCATCAAGGCTGTAATAAGAGGGCTCCTGAGATAAATGTGACTAAGCAGCAGGAGTTAATTAAGTAGGACAATGAGTAAGCATTTATGGGTGTGATAGGAGTCCCAGCTGATTTAATTGCTAGTCTAATTATCAATTAGAGAATCAAGAAATGGTGTGTAAGTGAAATATTCTATTTGTTGATAGTTTAATGATTTTTAGAGACCCAGAAGAGCAGTATTAATTGCTATTTTAGGCCTACAGAAAGAGAGGGTTTTTTCCTTTTACTCAAATAGAGGTTCTTAGTACTAAAATGACTAATAAATGTATATATAGTCTTCTCATACTCAAATATTTAAGGGCTTTAGATCCTTTGCTCTATAAAAAAAACATATAAAAAGCTAGCAATTAAGCATTCAAACACACTACCTATAAACCATTCAGCTTAGGTCAAAACCTTTCTGCATTTATTTTATAATAAGGACAATAACTGTCTAATGGTGTGAAAAAGTCGCATTAACTATTTACAGTGTGTTTGCACAAGTCAGTTTCCAGACAAAAAGAAAGGGGTCAGGGAACTATTTAAACCCATAAGGGCAAAGAGCCAGTTAGGCTACATTCATTGTTGAAATGTTTTATAAAGCAACTGCAAGAAAATAAAATCGCCAAAAAATTGATGGAGAGCCAAAAATATTAATATATTGGAACACAGTGAACTTTTTACAAGCTGTAAATATTTTTTTGGTTCTCACATATAACCCATAAAGTATGTTGAGGTCTTTCTCAGAACTTCTAATATTAGCATGTAGTTTGGAAAGAACAGTATCTACCAGAAAAAGAGATCAGAAAGACACTGTATGTCACAAGACCAATGCTGTTTCCCACTACAATTGCCAAAAGATAACACTGGTATATATTAAGAGGACCTAGGAACTAGAGATAGCAGGTTAAAAACTGGGGAAACAGAAGCAAACATCCATGATAGCACATACAGTTTGAGCTTTGGATACGTTAACAAGCTGATTCTTATCAGAATAAAACAAACACACCCACCCTTCAACCATTTTTCATGTCCATTACAAACAACTGAAAATACTGCAAGTTTCTGGCTGTTGAACAAATCACTTGTCCAGGTTGAAACTAGACTCTTAACAATTCAGAAAGGTATCCAACTATTTGTTTTTTGCTTTGCTAAGGGGAGCCTGGCTAATCAGGGAGTTATAGTTGAGACAATACCTCTTTGGTTAACTCCTCAAGGAAAGTAACAGCTTTTCATCAGCTTAATCCAAACACATTTTTCTACCGAATAACATTTTTTAAAACCCAAACACTTAAACACGCTCCCAAAAAACAACTGACAGCATCCAGCGCCCTTCCTCTGGTTTCCTGAGGGAGCCGAAGAAAACACAGAATGGGGATTTTCAGCCTCTCACCTGAAGAGACACGATTATGGCGTCACTCCAGGAGGGCTGCTCACCACGTGGGGGACTAGAGGAGGACTAAAGGAGCGAAGGGGAAAACAGGAGGGCCAGAAAGGACAAAAGGGAGGGCCAGGGAGGGCAAGGAAGGGCCGTGCAGGACGAGGCAGGGCAGGATCGGCCGCCGACTAAGCAGCAGCCTCAGGGAAAGCTCGAGAAGCGCACGCGCCGGCTCTTCCCGCCCTTTTGTAACCGCCCCGCACGTGACCCGGCCCCGCACGTAACCCGGCCCCGCCCCCGAACCGCGCTCCCACGCCCAGACCCGGCCCGGCTCGGCCATGGCTCAGCGGCGCTCCGGTCGGCTGCAGTGCTGCACCTTCGTAGCGCAGGACAACTACTGGTAACGGCCCCAGGTCCCCCCTCACAGCCGCCAGTCCCCGGCCTGCTCTGTCGCTGCTGTCCGGCCGCCTCCTTCCCTCCCGCCCAAGGCAGCCTCACCCGGCAGCTCCGCGGACACTCTCAGGCGGGTGGGAGCTGAAGGGAGTTGGTCCCTCTGTTCACTTGGCCTGCGTCCGTTCGGTCCCCGGGCTGCTTCACCCCAGAGAGCCCCGCGGTTGGTACCCACAGGTCACGGCCCTGGGCTGGGCAGGCAGAGCAGCAAAGGCCAGGCCCGAAGTGCTTCCCTCCATCCTCTCGCTGGGTGCGAGGGACAGGGAGCAGGAGACAAAGGCTCATTTCATCAGCCAATAGTAAATTAATGTACAAAAGGACATTGGTGCTCACTTTCCTAGTTTTTCCAAAAATGTGTTGTAGTAAATCTGACCACCTCTAATTCCTCACTTAATTTGCAAGTAAGTGCCTTCACACATGCTGTTTTATTTCCAACCTGTGGAAAAGATTGCCCCACTACCTCTTCAGTGAGACAATTCTTAACTCAAACTTGCTGGTTTCAGGTCAAGGACTAAAGATTCTTGCTAAAGTGCAGTGCTTTGTGACATCAGTAGCTGGGTTTGCATGTTGGTGTTTTTTAATGACAGCTTTCAAAGTAATCTTAAATATTTATCTGTTTCAGGAAAAGATGCATTAAAAGTGAACAGGAAGCTGCAAGAAGATGGTCTCACAAATGGGGATTCTTGAACACAGCTCTTGAGGAGGTAAAATTGAATGGCATATAAACAACACATGAAATTTACTTGTACACAAATTTATCTGGACACAAAATCATAAGAGCACAGAAGACTAGAAAAGTACTGAGTATGCTTTGTTAACCTAGGCTCTGAGGTAACAAGTGCTTACTTTTAAGATGGTTTCAAAGTTTCAGCTTTCCTCTGAATAAAATACAGCAAGTGGTAATTTATATGCTATGCATATTCTGATGTATTTCTCTTGAGAAACATGACTCCTGATAGTGTTAACAAGTACTAGATGCACACTGACAGGAAAATATTTCCCCTTTGTCTATCCATATGGTAGTTTAAAAATCTAGGGGAAAAGGTTCTAGCTAATTAATTTTTCAGTGGGGGAATTTACAGCAAATGAAAATATTTGGAGAGATGTCTATTCTCAGTGATGTTTAGATATTACAATATAGTAGCACATAATGTTACATTTGGAATCTCAGTATTGCATTGCTAAAGAACAGGACTGATGCAGCCTCTAAATAGTTATAAATGTACGTTCCATGGGGCTAGAAGTACTTAATCTGTTCTAGGATTTTTTGAACATTCCTGTAGGCACCCAAGTTAGCAACTTTGAAAACTTTGGTCCTCTAGGCTTCACCATCCATGCTTGATAGCTGTGATCTGTCATGCACCACCTTTGTACAGTACTAATAGATTTACAGCTGGAAAGTTGACAAACTATACATTGTTACTGTGAATATATGTATTTAGCATTTATTTGGTTTGTGGTCATATATTTCTATCTCTTTTTGGTCCAGTGATATAGTTAAGCACTGGAATCACTCAGCAATATTTAGCCTGTCAGCTGAAATTCAGACTTCCATCACTTTCTGAAACCAAAAAAACCATTACCATAATTTCCAAGGCACTACCATAAGTAGTCCTGGTTTAGATGAAAAGAACAGGGAGTTCAGATGCAACAGTGAGGGGAATGGCGGAGACAGCAGATATTGCAGCATATTTCAAAAGATAGAGAGTCCAATTTTTAATGTTGATGCTTTGGTTTTAGCTGATTGGAGATGAAAAGAAAGAAGATACAAAGCCCAAGATACAGCTTCCAGAACATATGCAGGTTCGACCTGTGACACCTGTGGAAAAATATATTAAGGTTAGAAAATTAGATTTTAAAATTGCAACACAGCAATATCTGTCTTAAGAAAACACACAAGCTCTAAAAATCTGTTGTCTTGTAGAGGTGGGCCTTTAACTAAAGGTCAGAGTAAATTGTATTTGCAACCCGAGCAATGCTCTAAAAGCATTTATTTAAGACAAGGAATTGCCCTTTGGATATGGTTGTTAGTTCACAGAGCTTTCACTGTATATAATCATCTTTCTGTAAAACACCTCCCCCTTGCACTCCTCTGTGACATCTAGTACAGAACAGTCAGCTGTGCAGCATGGGGCAGGGGCTGCTCACGACTGCTGACCATTCATTGCTCCAATACACAGGTCTTAGTGCAAGGTTTATCATAACCTTAACTCTCAATTTTAACCATTGGTTAAGATGGAGTCATTTTTCCAGCTTTATTTAAGACAGTCTTTTTGGCAGAGACAACAGCACTGTCCTCTTTAGTGGCACAAATTGGTAAGAAGCCAGTTCTAATGAGGCAACTCATAACTATTTGATTTTATATTATATGGTTTGTATTCACATATTCAGAGTCTAGAAGTTGTCAAAGAGCTGGAAATGAGAGTGGAATGTGACCGATGGTTTGATTTATAAATATACAGTGTCAGAATCACCAATGAAGGGGATAACTATACAGGCAGCTCAATCAGTGATATTGGGAGAGAACATATTCATAAAAGGGGAAGCAGAATATGCTAACAAAAAGGAAGGTTAGTCCACTTAGAGAAGATTAAGAAAGCAAGAGATTGGAAATTCCTACTTGCTGAACTAGCTTTCTTTCAAAGGATTCCAAGGGTGGGGAGATAAGGTGAAGAAGCAGTAAAAGCTTTTACTGAGATTAAATTGAAACAAAAATTAAGAGCTAGTGCTGAGCATGGCAGAGAAATGAACTGGCAGTATTTCTGCCATTAGTGCTGCTTGTTCTTCAGGTTTGTCTCAGGCCTCCAATTTCAGTCAAGTTCACCCCTGCTTCAGCAGAGTGAGGGTGTGCTAACAAATCACCCAGTTATCAGCTGCTAAAGTAGCATGTGTAGCCTGGTGCATACTGTAACAGGAACCATAGTTTCAATTTCACTTCAGAATCTATTTGCTAAGGAAGATAAGAGTTAGAGGTGATTTAGGTCCCTCTACATATTCAGAGTGACGTTTAAGTCCTTACTGTGAACAATGTGTCTTTCTGTACATTTACCTTCATGGTAACAGTCATTGTATCTGTTCTGCTCTCTAGGTTAGATTAATAATTACTTCTTCATAGCCCTTTCCCCCAGATCACAAGTGGGACATGATTTCCTTCATTATCCTGCTCGGTGGGTGGCACTTTTGGCCATAAAAATTATCTTCTCAGAGGAACTGCTCCACCTAAATATCATAAACATTTTCTAATCTTGGCCAAAGAACAAAGTGAAGAGACTCTGGCAAGAGAACTGAAACATTGTTCTCTTGCTGTGTATTTCTCTACTAAGTCCCCAGATGCTAAAATGATACAACGTGCCCAATTGAGATGATTCAGCCAAAGTAAGCACAGCAGTCAGTGAATAGAGACTGTTGGCTTTTGTTTTGTTTCCTTTTTAGCTAGATTAGTTGCAGATTAACTTGATGCTTACCCATATTTTAAAGTAGAAAGAAGGTGGAACAAATAAGTAGCTCTGGATGCAAAGGCCAGCTTGGTCAGTAATATCTTGAGCATTTGGCCACAAAACATTACAGAAATACATTACAGCAAGTCTAAAATGCTAGTTCTCTTGTTTAGAGAAGTTAGCTATTTTGAAAGATTACTATTATTATTATTCTGTAAGTAAGAAAGCTAAAGCTGAAGATAAAATTCTTCTAATAATGTAAAGCCCTGACAAAGGTAATGAGCAAAACTTTGAACAAAAATAAGTATGCCAACATACGCTACTAAATAATGACTTTGGTATTTATTTCCTGTTATACATATCAATTTAGGCAATAAAAGAGGTTTTTTTTAGAAGGGTAGCAAATGAAAGTTAGTTATTTCATTGGAATTTGGCCATTTTATTTCTCTCTTTCCCTGTGCCTTGCTATAGGACGAGACCTAAATTATTCTGATAACTTTTTAAATTATAAACTATCCTGTATTATAAATCAAACTTGGAGGCAGCAGGGCTATCTTTTGAAGTTCTTATTTCCTTCTGTTAATGTCAGCATGTGTTCAGGATATTAATTCAGCGGATTGCATTTTAAACTACAAATTTTTATAAATTCTCATTTCCATCCACAAAAGAGGATGCTGCATGACAGAAATTACAATCAAAAACCGTTTAGTCATTGAATTCTACATGTTACTTTTATTCTAGGTGAATCCATCTCCTCCAGTACCTAAGACTACCCAAGGATTTATTGGCTGGAGATCAGGTGTTCCAGGGTTGGAACTAGAACATGGTTTTCAAATCCAAAGCTGCAAAGGTGCCTTTTTTAAGGATTTGAAGTGGCCACGTGAGCCCTCTGACTGACCCTGTTAGGCACACACAGCCATTTGCACCCCTGAGTTAACATCCTGCACTGGACTGCTAGACTATTAAACATTTATGCTTTAAAAAAATGTATGTAAACATTCACAATCATTTTGGTAAAGTGTGAACATTTTCATGTAGCATTTTACTTGTTACTGTTTCTTTGAAATCTATGGCATCAAATCTGTTAACACTGCTTCAGGTTGGCTTAGAAGTAACAGTGAATAAACTCATATGAAGATCACAAAGCAGGTAATTCTTTTATTAGATTAGTAAGAGTATGATTTAGAAATACTCATTGGAAGTTTAAAACAACCTTACTTTGTAGTGACAGAGCACAATTTTATAATTGTTTCTGAATGAAAGCCTCTGTTCAGACTCAGTTTCACAGCACCTTTCTCACTTCTCCAAACATAAATACAGACTGCCATGTTCCTGACAATCCTACCCTGCTGCTCATTCCCAATTCATCACTTACCAGTACTGGAATCTGTGTTAGAATTAGTTTCAGTCAGCCCTCTGAACTGGCCCAGTATTAAGTTGCTCAAGTGCCTGTGTTAATACAAAAACATCTCTTCTGTTCAGAAAGAGAATGAGAAGAGTAGCAGGCATGATTTAAATTGGATGAAGCTGCCATGGAGCTGCTCCCTTGCATTTGGAAAGAAGTTTTCCTCATTAAAAAGCAAACAAAAAACACCTGCAGAAAAGATAATGACCAGGCTTCATCAGTGTGTCCACTGCAGCTTGGAAGAAACAGGCAAATGATTAGTTAAGTCATAATTATTAAATGCATTGTCTTTTGTGTTGTGTGCTGGTAGTTCATGCACTTACACACTTATAAGGGATTGAGTATTTTCCCAGTGCAGCTGGGACACAAAGTCACCTTCAAAAATGAGTTTTGGTATCAAAACAGGGTGTTTTTTTCAATTAGCTGATCAGAATGCAAATGTGTTACGAAGTATTTATGTTGCTTCAGTTTTGTTTATACCAATATTTATATCAACCAGAACCGGTGAAAGACTCAGAAGCTGTAGGGGATTGCACTGGGAGTTACTGGTGTGTTACTGGGAGTTACTCAGTGCTAGGGAGTTCAGTCTTGCACTTCATTACCTGACTTCTGGAAAATCAGAAGGAGACTCATTTAGTTGTAGCAACTATTTGCAGGATATAGTTCTAATTGGCTAATGTGTGTAAACTAGAAGATTGTTTAAACAAGTAACAGCCTCCAAGAAATCAACACAGGCAGCTCCTTATAGCTCCTCATTACTTAAAGAGGAAAGACTTTCCCCTTTAATCGTGCTGCAACATCTCCTTTGTATTCTGAGGCTATCAACTTCTTGAGTCAGCAGTAAGTTCTTGGCTTTCATAGCAGTAGGTCAGCAGCTAGTGTTTGTTTTTTCCTTCTTCCCAAGAAATGACTCACAATGATCAACATCCCACATTTTTTTTTTACATCCAGTTCCAAATGCCCCTGAAATGATAATATTTTACTTTTTCCATATTCTTTACAAATAATGGAGAGGTGACTCATATCCTTTGGAAAGATTACCCAAGAATGAGAATACATAGCAGAAGTAACTTCAGATTTATTACTTAAAAACTAGAATAAAGAAAAATTTGTAATCAGACTCTGGAAATTTAAGCTAAATTGCAGTTTATCTACTAACTATACATGTAAACAGTTCTTAGAACAAGCAAGATAATTGTAATAACAATATTTTAAATCAGTGTGTTTTCTTGTTATTGCTAGGTTTGTATCTCTATTTAATCACATGGTTCTTCAGTTTAAGGTCACAAATATATCCTCTTATTCTTGTCTGATTTATATAAGCAGGTATCACAAAGATTAATATGTAACTTACTAGCAACAAAATTACATGAGTTCAGGGTAAATGAAAAGGGAGCTTCAAGACCACAGTTTTTTTAAAAAATGTTCTATTAAAGAACCAAAGCTGGCACCTAATACCCAGTGGATGTTTGTATGAGTGAAATCCAAATCCATTTGAGTCATGGCTTGATTCTGAAAACCAAAATAAATTCTTCATCCAGCATCTCCAGTTGGGCATTTCTGAGTCTCATTCCCAATGTCTGAATGTTAGCTCTGTACTACCAGGAAGGTTTTTTATTATGCTCTCCATCATTTAAGTTACCTTTACTTCAGGAGATACTTCTATATAGCCTAATTTGGGATGTGTATGGAGTACTCTCTAAAATTTCAACTCATTCCTCCAGCATAAACCTGTCACTTGTAATTGATCCACGCATTTGGGGTTTTGGTGCTTGAGAATATGTGAAACTATAAACCTGACTGTTTCTTTACCCAACACTTCTAGTTTGACCCTTTATACCTGAAAAAAAAATGTGTAGAGGTTGTGGATTTGCAGCACACAAAGGACTGCCCAGTCAACTGCCCCAATTGTGAATCCAAAAGGCCGATACAGAATTATTAAATCACCTTCTAATGTTTCAAACCTGGCATTTAATTTGTGGAAATTAACCTATTTATTGGAGCCAAGTTGGGCACATAAATGTCACTGCACACCATAAAATACCACACCATCTCCAAGGTCAGAACAGTGTTAGTAAACTCATTGCACACACTGGGGAAATGCTTCAAAATAAAATTAAATCACTTCAAAACTGCAGCAACAGTCAAGACAATTTTAATTCCATATAAAAGACTTAGACCTGTGCCTCTGTGCAAGTCTGAGCAGAATGGGATGTGTCTAACCATAAATAAAAAGTTCTGCAGTTTATTTTTAACTAAAATTTGAAAACAAGATGCAAGTGTCTTCGATGTCTTCTATGATGCAATTGTACTTAGATGTCTTCTGTGCTTTAATCCAAATTTCATCTGGGTAGTCTCTCATAAAGGTTTTGGTGGTCTAAGGTTCACGTTACCACAGTGGTACAGGTATCAATTCCTCCTTAGTTGACTACAGTTTTTCAGAATACTGAAGCCATCTTGTGTTTTGACTGTTGTTTTCAGATAAACTAGTTCTTTGGTAGCAGGCTCATTTTAAAGAGGGGCTATGGATGATGTTTCCAGAATTTCATATGCAAAAGTTTTACTGTATTTGATACACAGTGTCCACAGCAGGACGTGAGAATAGCTCAGCCATACAGCTTTTGGCACCATGGGTGTGTGCTTGCATATACTTCTCTGGGTGAGTGGTGAAATAATAGTAGAGGTTTAAATCACAGTTATGTTTAAGTTGAAGAACTATGAAATCAGAATTATCTTTCTCACAAACACTTGCTTTACAAACAGCAAAATTGGATGATACAAACTTGGTGTGTTTTCCTTCACAACATGTTCTTTTCTGTGCTGTTAGAACTGGCATAGAACTGGCACAGAACTGGCACTTGCTATTTATAATTTAATTAATATAGATATTTCACTGGGAGCACAGAGTTGAAAGATAATTACTTAAAGTGCATTTTGCATCAGAGAATAAAGATCTTTGATTAGATGGTAGTGAAATAGTGACTCTGGGTAAAGTAGCACTACTCCAATTGCCATCACTGTAAAAGTGTTGCTCTAGATTTTGAAAGAAGCGAACTGAAAAGCAGCCAAAGCACATGCACAGCCAGTTGATCAAGCTCCTGTAAAAGGTGGCTGCTTAGAGAATAAATGTAATCACTGTTCTGCATGAGACATTTCTCCACAGTTCCATGCTGTGCCTATCTTAATGGATACCCACTGCAGTCCTAAGTGTGTGCAGAAATTCCTGTCTCCAGTGCCTGCTATTGGCTACTCTCTCAGCCTGAAGTAGCTTCATTTCTGAGATCATTTGCTTTACAAAACAGAGGAAATAGATTTTTTCTTTTCAGAGACCCAAGGCACACCCATTCGCACACATCATTTCCCCCTTTACTGAAGCATTTTTTGTGGTTTCTTCCACATTCTACAAAGCACCAGAGCAACAAACACTAGTCTAATAGTCATTGGCAACCAGGCCTGAAATCTCTACTCCTGCATGGAGCCCAGCCCAGGTCTCTTCTTGCATTATGTTCCTCAAGGTGTTGTATTTAGTTCCCCTTGAAACCATAAGCGTCAATGGAGCAAGACAGATAAGGCCCACTCACAGACTATTACCTTCTTCCTGACTCCTGTGGTTTTCACATCCCATCACATTGTTATTTAACTAGTTGAAAGCATGTCAAACCATTTCATAGGACCATAGTGTCATAAATTTAACTGTACAGGAAAATGATACCCTTGTGCTGTGAAACCAATCAGGTTGCCAGTGAACAAAACATTGCCCCTTCAGTCTGCTCTATACAGGGAATAGACTAGCAGTATTGAGAAATAAATTTAAAACAAAACCAGAAACTTTGTGAAAACAACACAAATCTGGTTCATGTTGCACCAGTGAAACAAAACACTGGAAAGGGTCATTATTTTTGTAAGATGGATTGGAAATAATTTTGACCTTACTTCCAACCTTGTTTCCAACTGGATATTCTCTGATACAACCTGAGGAGTACCACAGAGCAGGTTTTCATCTCAGTGCAGAACGATGTAGTGTTGCTACGTTTGAAGTGCCACACTTACCACTCTGAGCACTGGGTTTTACAGGCTCTGACAGACTATGAAATGTCCCAAACCACCCCAGGATGGTGGTAAGCCACTGGGCATCTAGCAGAAGGCTTGCAGAGAAGCTGGAGGTTGTGTTCAGGAAGAGTGTTGGGAAGCATCTGCATTTTCCTCTGCGCCATCCACAAACTGCCATGGCTTTGGATGGTCACTGTGCAACGCTTATGGACAGCAGCTCAGTGTTTGAGGAGGCAGGTCACCAGATGTTCAAAGAAGGGGGAGATGGGGTCAGACCATCTGCTACGTATAAAAGTAAACAGAGCAGGTTAATTGATTCCTTATCATTAAAAAAAAGAAGCAGCTGTACTTGTTACAACATGCAAAGTTCTAGCTGGACACATGAGACAACTTATTCTTCAGAACATCATTATATCTGATCCCCAGTGTAAGATTTTTCCAGCCTTTAATGCTTTAGTTATTCTTAAATTAATACATTGATCTCAAAAGTAACATTACACAGCCTTAGTAAACCTCCTAAAAGTACAAAAAAATTGCTGTATGTGTAGCAACAGCACAGGAAATAACAGATCAAAGGCTGGTTGTTTCTTGGTGCTTTTTTCTTGTCTTTAAGAGACGAGCATATGAAAAATCTGAGCTTAGAATAAGTACACTTACTACTCTGGAAATGCATAATAGAGGTTACATTTTATGGAAGAGATGTGCTAGGTACATTATAGTACAGTACATTAAAGTATCTTTTTTAGAGCATCTCTGCAGATAATTACCTGTCATATCTTTTGTATCATTTAAGTTTATTACTCCCAACTTGTGTCAGTAACAAAAAGCTCAGGATTTTAATGACAGCTAAGAAAAAGGTAATCATGTTTCACTCAGGAGTGGTGTGTTTCTTTTTTTCAGTAAATACTGAGTTGTTAATTTCCCAGTAACAAACTAGGAAAACTGACTAAGTTTTTGCTTCATTAGTCCACAATATAAAATGATCCATAATAAGTAAATACATTTCAAATACTAGGTTTAAATATATTACATGTTACAGGCACAAGCTGATGCTGCCACAGGCAGAGAGCTAAAATGGAAGATTGTTTGAAATTCCCTCCTACTTTCCTGTGTCTGTAAGATCCAGGAGCATCCCAGGGCTCCTTACACATTCCTCAGGCATTCTCAGTGTTGCACTGCAAACCATCTCTAATGCCCTATGGTACCCAAACCTGTGAATATTTGGATGCCTATCCAAAGTTCAGATCAGACACAGGAAAAAACTAAGTTTGTCCAGCTGAAATTGCTCAGACTTGCTCCGAATTCACTTCAAGTCAAAGGACCTTAAGTCTATCACCACTCAAGTGTCCATTGTGCACTTACTGCAATAATGAGACAAGCACATTACTGGTTTAGGGATGTTAAGTTTATTTATTCATTTAATTTTGGAATGGGGAGAAGGGATTACATCAGTAAACATGGAGCCCAGGAAATGAATTATAGTAAAGGAGATGCAACTTTACCATTTTTATTGTGAGGCAGCTCACTAGGTCTCCATTCCAAGCTCCACTGTTTCTTTATCACATGATAACTCTATGCCTCCCATTTCAGGTGAGACGCACGCTGCAGTTACACAGCTATGTTGAAATCTGGCTGAAATTTTGAAGGGATTAGGGATTAGTCAGTACAATATGTTTCTATGTTGCCCAGGTTTTTCTCAACTTTGAATTTAGCCCTTTCCCTCATATTTTCCCCCCTCCCTGCTTTATCTGCTTCATTGAATTACTGCAATAAACTAGAGATTCTCTGAAGATTCAAATAAACCTGAGAACTTCAAAGCACAAAAATTGATGCAACTAAGAAGAAATAAACAGAAAAAAACTTCATTCCTCCCCCCCCATCCTTCTCAGTCAGGTAGCTCTGCTGACACCAGCTTCACTGGGTGCAGCTCACTGTAGGATCAGGCCTTGCAGGTACCAGGCTGGGATTAAACGTGGCTGGGCAGGACTCTTGCTAAGCAACGTTTTTAACAGCTCCAGTAACAGCATTATTTAGGGTTCTAATACAGGGAGTGTAGAAGTGGCCATTTTCTCTCTCTGCTTCCTTGATAAAGGCTCTTTATTGGATTCATTTTTCTGAGCCTGCTCTCCAGAAAGATCATTGTTGCCGAGAGCAGCCTTGCGCCAAAACAAGACGTGGCAGCCTTCACCCAGCCTGCACACACAGCTTCTGCCTCCTGCTCCTTCCCAACCATGCCTCCAGGCTGCCGTGTGACACCCAGCTCATCTGTCCTGCTGAGAGTGCCACACAGCCCCGCTCAGCCTGACCCAAACCTGACAATGCCTTCTCACTTCTCGCGGGGGGAAAGCAGCCCCCCCTGCTCCTCCCGAAGTGAGAGACGGTTAATGCTTTTATTCCTCACCGGGGAGCAAGATGAACCCAGCTATGCTACTGAATCTCCTTTGCTTGCTGACATGCGTCAGACACAACATTCTCATCCTTAAAAGCTGGAGCAAAAACAAAAACAAATCAAGAGCCCAAAAAAACCCCAGTGAGCTACAGTCCCTGTCTGGAAAAACTAAGCAGCCATTATGCTCTCATTGCCAGAGCACAGTCACGTCCTTTGTTTAAATGAAAGCTGCAGTGATTTCTTGTGCTCCCCATCATGTGCATTACAGCTTCCATCTTAGCATTATACCTCCTTAACAAACAAACCCCACATATCCACAGCCTGTTAGTAAAAGACAAGATAGAGCTGACAGGCTGGAGAGAAAGCGTGGAGGGACACTGTCCTTGGCTCACTTGGGCAGAGAGATATCTCCCATCTCGTTTCCTTCCTGGCTGTAGAGACAGGCAAAATAGGGAGTTCTCTGTGGCAATGCATCCTGAGGGGCAACAAAATATCCCTTCTTGCACTGTTGTCTTGTAAGCCTGTGCCTACTGAATGGTCTCCACCAGGCCAGGTGACAGCCAGTTTGTGAGTTTGTCCTGTACCTCAGGTTTCAAAAGGTTGTTTTGCTCATCTGGTCTCACCTAAACCTGGTAGGTTTTGATACCTGACATAAAATACATCAGACCTACTATGTGGCAGCACTGAACTAGACAGTGAACCTCCCCAGGTCTGTGCTTCTAAGAAACAGTTCTGAATTTAGACTTCAGCTGACTCCCAGATCCTTTAATCATGATACTATGTGAGGCAGGATCATATCTGTCCAAAATGCAGAGAACAGGTTTACAGCCATATTTCATGGCAAGTGCTCCTTAAATTAAGCCTAGACAACAGTTGGCCCAGGGCCTGCAGAGCCAGAATAGCATAAAAGGATCCTTGCTTTCTCCACAAAGCTACAGAGGGAGCTTGGCTGATAAGGTCTTATCTTTAGACTTCAAAGTTAGTTGGATAACCCTTCAAGGCAAGACGCCAGGGCTGGACAGGAAGACAGCACATTGAACTCGTTCCTCCTGAGCCCACATTTACTGTGCTGACCACTCACCCTTCCCTTCAAGAAGATCTGCATAGAACAAAGCTAAGCAAAAAACTTCAAATGTTTCTTTCAGCACATATCAAATTACCTATGGAATATAATTAATCTCATCTTTACATCATACCTGCAAGGTGCCAAGATAGCACATAGTCCAGAGGCATTTATGTACAGTGAAGAATGAAATGCCTGCAAGTCTCTCCTCTCCCAGAGGGGAGAGAGACTTCATGGGCCACGGTAATGGATGGTTTATTTGTTTGTAGTATTGATTTATTAATTTGTTCCATGCTAATCGTTAATCAGTATCTTGGTGCATAGATAATACAGGCGTCCAGACAATCAGCCATGCAATTTAGTACCCCCTGGCCTGCCATCTCTTCTCCAGAACTCACAGAGAAGCTCGAGTGTGTTAGAACACCAAGCAAGCAGATGTATTGAACTTCAAGCCAAGGAGGGGCTTTAATTTATGAAACTAAATGCCAACACTATTTTGTGCTCCTTGGGTTGAGCCCAGCCATGAAAGCACTCCTCAGTATATCAGGGAGCGCTTGCCTCATGTCCCCAAGGTCAGAATTTGGCTAAACATATGCAGAACATGTTTGGCTCGTTACATATGTGCATATTAAATCTGCTTTCAGCAGCGAGGGAACAGAGAGACAATAAATGGTAAAGATACTGGAATTAGACTTCAAAGATCAGGATGCAATTCCACGGACTCCCAGAGCGACTTTGGCCACAACACTCACTCTTCCCTGTTTCCCTTCCCATCTGTAAAAAGCAAAATAACCATCCCTCATTTTTACTTCATCCATCTTTGCAATTTATACTCAGAGTTCTTTGTAGTGGTGTCTCTTTCTCAAAAAACATCCAGCTCCCAGTACACAATGTCCTCCTCAGAACAGCCTTATGGAAATAGATCCAAAAAAAAAAAAAAGAACCTTATAAAATATCCACTGATGAGATAAGACCACCAGCACCACAATGCAGTGAACAGCTGTAATCTGTGGGAGGATTATTTCTTTTTGCCATAAATGCCATCTATTTTTCAAGCCACAAGTTATTCCCTTTCATAGAACAGTGAACTCAATATCTACAGACAACTTGTCTTCCAACCAGTACATTTTTCAAAGGCTCCCAGTAGTTTGTGACATTAAATAGAATGTGTGACATCTTAATGACAAATATTAGTACTAGCCTGCTTGATTAACATAATTTGTTTCTTCATTGGATATTTTATTCCAGATGAGCTGCTTTTCATCCATATTTTCTAGGAGAAAAAATATGCATTCTGACGTGCAATGCTAATGTGCCCTCTGCAGTGACCTCTTATCTCTAACTTTTCATTCTCGCCTCCTATTCTCTTCAGTGCATGAAATGAGCTCTAACAGCAGCTCTTGGTCAAGAGTCTCACATGCTGGATACCCGCCAAGGCTTTTGGGGTGTTTAGCACAGACAAAAGGTCTATTCCTATGACACACACATTTAAATTTAGCACTAAACTGGTGGAAAAAAAGAGAAAAATATGTAAAATGTCACTTTCTGACAAGCAGAAAATTAGAATTCATTCCCCTGAGAATTAAATGGACTTTTCTGCTTCCAGTCACTAGCTATGACAAGGTTAACATTTTTCAGTCTAATGACTAAGGACATTAAGTGTGCATGTGAATAAGAAATAAAATTACTAGAGGGTATTAGCTAAGTGTGTGACAACAGCCCAAGCTGACAACACAACTCCCAGGATGCAGATTCCAACTAACACTGATCATTTGCTGTGGAGAACCAACAGGGGGTACAAGTACATGGAGGTCATCCTTTGTTATTATTATTACACCAGCAATCACAGAAAGATACCCATGTCTGGGTGAGGGTGGAGTGCACCTCAAAGCACCCCCAGCATGCTGCCAGCACCCCAGGCAGGGACACTGAACTGGGCACATGTTAAACTGAGGACCCCAAAAAGCCTGCAGAGACCCAGGAAAGGAGAAATTCCAAGTGCACTGTATTTCCCCAAGAATTCTTTCACCAATCCCCATTAATGGCTTAATTCTGATGTAAGAATTAGGGTATGAGATCAAACTACCATTTATGACCTACCTTAGCTTGTGCCTTTCCCAGTTCAGTTTTCCCTGTAGCTCCTCACTGCCTTACTCAGCTGTGTCTTCTGGACAGCAATGGATTTCCATCCAACAGCACCAAGCAGGGAGGGCTCAAAGAAAAAGAGAAATCTGCGTGTTATTGATATACCTGAGGTATTAAGATATTGGAAATTATCAACTATTAGGAATCTTTCTGAACATAAATTAAGTATGGGCAGTAAAAGGTAAACCAGGAAGATTATATTTTCAAGTATCTAATCTGTCTGTGAAAAATAAGTGTAAAAATGATGTTTAGAGATACGAGCCACGTTTGAGAAAGCCCTTTTAAACAGGGGTGGTTCATATGTTATCTAACAGAAGGAAGGAAGCTGCAAGGACCTCAACAGACTGCACTGCAGAGAGCTCTCCTGTTACTATTTCTGCCTTTGATTGGGTTTCAAAAGCTACTTGGCCACAACTGGGAAAAATCTAAAGCTTACAATTTAGGGGACACATTAAACATTTAAAGATGAAAGTAGACATTAGAACTAAAAAGAAGGAAAGAAAACCAGAAGAAAACATGTACTTTCAAAACCATGGAATCTACCTCTAGATTTGCCAACTGGAACAATTCACCAGTTTCTTTACTGTGGCCGAGCAGGGCACTCATTAGTCCCAAACAATACATTTCTTAATTTTTCTCATCTAAAGTCACTGTGATGGACTATCAGGCAGCTCCATTACAGATCATGCTTCCTGTAACATCAGAACTGGACTCTCCTGTATTCATCAGCAAATGGCAGACACACAGCTTAGAGTCTCTGAAGGATTTTTGCCTGGTCAAACCAGCATGAAAAGATTCCTGCAGGTTTTTACCCCAACAGAAAAGGCCTGACTGTCCCTCTAACTCATGCTGGCATGGCTGCATTCCCTCCATCTTCCTCTTTGCTTTAATTGGTTTGCTCCCAAAAAAAGGTACAATTGTATTTGGAGAGCTTCAGAGAGAAAGAGTTTTAAACCCAGCTCTCATTTGCAGACCAGAGCAGACACTCTCACTCCACCTAGAATCTGATTGCTTTTGGTCCCTGGCCTCATTACCTCATGCTTCCCTACAATAAACTGCATAAGCCACATACCTGCCTGTAATCCTGATAAATCCAAATCAGTTTTGAATGAGATTTTGTTCCTCTGTCCCCTACTTTCCTACCCCTCCACCTTCCTCAGCCTTATTTTATGTCATCAGCGAAGGCACTTCTGAAATTACATTCTGCTCAGGGTCACTGCACTGAATTTAAGTTTTTCCCCTGCAGAGCACATCAATGCTTTAACTCACATCTGATTTATTTATACGTTTTATTTATATATGTGTTTATTATTTATTTATATGTGCTTATTTATACTGTTTATTATGAGAGACCAATTCAATCAATACAAGCTGGAATTCAAACACATACACACACATTTGAATTACACAAACATTCATCAAGAGATTTAAGACAACTGCTACGGTCCAGATCTTTTCTCTAACATATGGACAGCTTATAGGTAATAAGGCTCAGAGCACTGAATTTTTATACCTTTGACTTGCACTTGACCCCAGTGGTTGGTTGGTTACTGGAAACCAAAGGAATTGAAACAGCGTCACAAATTGCACGGAAGAGGCTTGGGCCAGGGATCTCTGCGTTTCTCATCCCAAGCCACTAGGACCATATTTTAAGATGGGCTTTCTGAGCCGACAGCTCCTTTATTAGCTTCTGTACACACAGGAATTCTAGCAAAACACCATCAAACCAGCCCAGACAGTCACATCAAGCAAATGTTGCAAACAGAACAGCATATGGAGAACTGGAACTTGAAGGAAAACCAAAGCACTAACCTCAATTGCAGCCTAGGTTAGGCATTAAACCAACCTAAACGGGATGCTGGAAGCAGAGCAGAAAGTGAATAGCTTCTGGCTTCCCTCTGCAAAGCGCTCTCCTTTCTAAACAGGAATGGTCAGCAACATCCACAGGCACAGTTCACAACTGACTTCTGGTTGTCTTTGAACACAGTTGGTGGTTACAACTCAAGGAACTCTATAAATTCAAAACATGAAGGCAGAGAAGGCACACGTACGTGGGTGCTGCTACAGCCAGGGGGGCTGCTCTAGACACACTGTGCAGACAGGACTGGAGCCTTCAGGGGTTTGAGGCACACAGTTTTAATCAGAAAATTTCAGTAGTGTGCATGAAGTTTAGAAAAGAGGAGTGCACATTGTTCTGTTCAAAAATACTGTGTCTGCTTGGCTAACAGGAGTCTGTCATGCCAAGTAAAACACAAGTTGGCATGTAAACATCCACCATCATCAATCTGGGGGGCTCCAGGACTAGAAGGCAGATTCCCACATAGCTGCCACCTTCATAATTACATTCCCCAACTGATCTGCAGCTTTTTCCATTTCTCTGTCCTCTATTACCTCTATTGCTCTTCCCCTTCCATCCTCTCTCACACAGATCCTCTGCAGCCATCTTTTATAAGCCATCACCCTCTCTTCTAATCACTCTTCTCAAGCAGTTGTTTCTATTTTTCCTTGCTGCTGCAAGGTCTGTCACACCAGAGCTGCACTGGCTTGTACCATACTGATGCAGGGCCGAGGGTGCCAGGGATTAAACCACGGCCTCTCTGAACTTCTCCTGACTTTGATAGTGCCAAACTTCACCCTTGCCTCTTCTCTGGCCTATAGTTAGGTGAGTTCCAGGAGTCTCTCTGAAATTTTGCTTTATTTCACCATTTATGCACAGAGAATATTTTGGCTTCTCTATCAATACATTCCTGCTTGGTAACTCCCAGTTTGAATGCTGATTGTGTTTTGCATGAAATTAACTAAATTGCAGCCCTTCTGTTCCATTGGTACTTTTTGTCTGCTTCCTTCATGAACAATGTTGGGGAGATTGCAAGCTGACTACAATTCTCTTTCCTAAGCAAGAGGAAAACAACATTTCAGAGCCCAATCAGTACAAGTTTCCTGATGCCTATTGGGTTTTAGAAGCTACATTGTACTCTGGCATTTAACAATTTCTGTTCATTTGATTCACTTTAAGGACTGAATGTAATGATTGCCACAGTGTTCTGCACCACTGCTGGCTATTGATAAATATGGAACAGGTATAACAACAAGCTTGGGGGGTTTTCTAGTTAAAAATTCACTGAGCTAACAAGTTACTTGTGCAGTGCCACAGTAATGACAGGTCTTTGCTCTCACGTTTCAATATTTGGTTTCCACAGGGAGGGCTGTTGTGTTAGGCTGTAGTTCACAAGTAAGATCCAGCTTCCAGCACAAAACTACTCAGGCATTGCCTGAGTTTGGAGGAGCCCATGTCCCCACAGGTAAGGAAGTTCCATCAATAAATGGCATGGTTTAGAAGAAATGACCTGTCTTCATTGAAAGAAACTTTAATGCTGAAGAAGTTTCAGAGCTATGGCCTGGGAGCAGAGGGAGAAGCTCTTCTGCAGCCTAAAGCCAAGCACAGCTCTTGGGACCCACGCATTGCACAGGGGGACACATCATTCACCTGGTGCCCTGGGTGTACAAAGCAGCAAGATGAGAGTTCCTGCTGCAGCACAGACCCTGCTGTACTTCCATTCCTTTATAGATGCATCCATCCCTCACCAGGCACATCTATGCAGCATCTCACTTCTGACAACAGCACCAAGCCTTTCTCTTCAGCAGCATCTGCATGGGAGGAGCTCAGAGGGACAGAGTAAACAAGCAAGTCTAGGGTGTAACTCAGGTAAAACCAGAAATATTTCTAGAGAAAGAGGAAACGTTTGGGGAACATTTCACTAATATTTGAAAGTATGAAAGGTGACAGTTCAGAGCCATCCAAGGCTCTCCCTGGCTGCAGTGACTGTTTCTGAACAGCAGCAGTCACGTTCCAGGCTTGCTGAGACCCCATTTTCTGAAGGCTCTGAGGGGGTGGCAGCGAGCAGGAGGGCTGGGAGCAGTACTGGGAGTCTGCCGGGGCAGGGGAAGGGGGCGAGCTGATAATTATAAGAAAGTGTGATGAATTATTCCTGCACTTGTCATCTTCATTTAAGGTACTGCCTTCTGCATCCAGGGGAACCACAGTCCTTACAAAAGAGTTGTTCTGGATTTCTTAATATTAGGAGACAGTTGTGATGTTTTTCCTGCTCAGGGCATAATTAGACTCAATACATTTTTAGTGCATTTTCTTCTCCATAATGATCTCTCTGTTTCTTTATCTGAGGAACCACTGAAGTCTTCTGGAGACTGATCCTTTCCCTGTGCTGTAGCATAGAGAAGAGAAAATAATGTTTGCAATGCAAAATGCAATGCTTTTGCTTGCCTGCTGTCTCCTTTGAAAAGGTTAATTACAGCTTCCCTCCTAAAACAGACCTCTGCCCACCAGTGCAACAGAGAAACAACATTTGCAGGGATTCCTGATACTGTGAAAGACAGAAATCAAGTTCAAGATCATATATGAAGCAGCAGCAGAGCTGAGCATAGATTTCAGCAATCCAGAGCCTCAGTCTCAGTCACATTCCTGTCTGAGCTCTGCCTCACTCTGCTGTCTCAGTGCTTGTTTCAGGTGCTCCCATAGCACAGCTGGTTACTTTTAGACAGGCAATATTATCTGCTTTGCCTCCATCTCATTTTTATTCTTTGGAATAGAAACCTTAAGCAACAAACACAATGTTGCAACAAACAAAAATCAGCATCCAGCAGTGCTGCCACCAGACCCTTGTATCACACAACAGCATTCCTAAGGCACCACTTTTGGTTGGGTCTCTTTGCCCCTCTCCTCCCTAAGAAGCTGCAAAACATCTTGATTCCTGCTCTTATTATCCCAGCATTTTCCTTCAGTATTAATAGCTGATTTACCTCTGTGGCATTTATCCCCTTAGGCAAAGAGCATGGTCCTTTCCATCAGCTGTGCCCTACTCTCCTGGCCCTCCCAAGAAGAAGAACTCTTTCCTTTCCCCTGGTTAATTTAGGGGTCTCTTCTAGCTTGAGCTCCCCTCTCACCTAACCACACAGCACACGCTGTTTCAGGGCTTGTCTCACCCAGACATTTCTCTTCTAATTTGCCCCAGTACAATGTTGGCTTGGTGCACACCAATCCATATCCCAGCTGCAGCACATTGGTGACTTCCCTTCTGCTCTTTCCAAAGGATGAGTCCCCAGCTTCCAGCAAAAAATCCTTGATATTTGTCCCTAACTATATAATCACATTGTACCTAATTTCCTGCCATTCCTGGCCTCCTTGTCCTGAGGTCACCCAGTTCTCTCCATATGACATTGGCTGTTCTTCCCCAGAGCTATGCAGCACACTGCATAATGTCTAAAAGCAAACACAAATCCTCTCCTCCTTTCTAGAAGCTTGTGTACAGATTAGACAGTCTAGACAGACAATAGGAAGGCAGAATAAAGGATTTCTATATAATCCTGCTTGCAATATTCAACTGCTCAGCAAAATGCCAGAAGCACCATCTTTTTATATCTTGTCTGCTGATCACTGATAAGATTTATGATCTTCTCATCCTCCTAAGCAGTTACTAAATATATATATAAAGTCACAGAATTAATAGTCAGCGTATAAAACCTGTTCAAGTGAACTTTGTTTAAATGATACTATGGAAGTGTCCCCTCACACCAAAGGAATTCTGCACTCATTTGTTCAGCCTGATCTCAGCACGTGTAAGCATCACCACATGTCCTCTGGAACCACAGTAACTGGCTTCAGAAGTGGTACCTCTTGTAGCCTGAAGTTCTGGACATTGCTTTATCACCCAATTAAAATAAGGAATTGAAAGATGCATTTATCATCTTAGATATCTGAGACACTTTAGGTACAAACACCAATTCAGAAGGAATACGGGGCTGCTGCCCTTGAAACTCAGGGTAGATCTTCACAACTGGATGCAACTGAGAAAATGTGGCCCAGGAAAAGCAAACAGATTTTTCATACAGGAGTGGAGAACACAGCACAGAGCCGAGGCTGAGCAGTCACACATGTCCTGCAGACTGCTCCAGGGCAGCGATTTCCCACTCCTGCTGCTTGTTGTGTGACTTCAGGCTACTCAGAACAGCAAGGAGGGATTTTCCCTTTTTGTTGTGACTTTTAAACTGAAAGGAAAGCACTAGCAACAAAGTAAAACAATCGCCCCAAAGCCCTTTCAGTACAGGAAAAAAAAAAGAAAAAAAAGAAACCAAAATACCCAAAGTAAAAGGATATTTGTCTTAGATTACTCTAGAGATTGAATCTGTTTTCCAGTTCAGTCTCCATCCCTGGTTCACTCACTGTTCTCAGAGCAGGGCATAGTCCTTGGCAGGGAACATCTGAGGAAGGCACAAGTGCTTCCAGAAGGCATCTGAAGGAAGTGCTTTCAGACCAGGCATCCACCCAGGCCCCCGCCCTGAATGAGCCAGACAAGTGCTATGCGGATGCAGCTGCATTTTTAAACCATTACAGGTCAGTGTTTTACCTTTGCTAACATGGAAACTAAGCTTAGAGTCTTACCTCCAGGAAGCCAAGGACTGTGAGCACAGGGAAACAATTCCCTGGACAGACTAAACTATCTGTGTCTGAGCTTGGCAGCCACATGCTGGACACCTGCCACGTCACGCTTACTGTGCGTACCCAGAGCAACACTCCATATTTCTATCCAGGACTATCTGACAAGAAACATACATGGGAACATTATTCAGACCTGTTGTTTTTTTCCTGGAATACGAGGCATCTTTGCTTGGGCAATACAATGTCCTCCTTTTCAGCCATTCCTACAGGACTAGGTCTGTGTAACCTGCCTCCATCCATTCAGTGCACATAAAGCAGAGCTGACATCAAGTCTTACTCCACATCATCAGCCACAAGCTCTCCCTGAAGGAATATAAACTGAAGGCATCCCAGCTCACAGCCAGCATCTTCCTGATCCTCATTTCACCTATTTCTAAAAGACAATGCTGCACAACAGGATGCTGAGTTTTATCACATTATGGATATGGCTACTCCCAGGCACTGATCTAGAACACAAACTTCAGTATAGAGGCCAAAATTCACCAATTACCTGGTATTTATGTAGCCATCCTGGTATCAGTTAAAGAAAATTCTTTGACACAAGGAAACAAAACTCAAATTACCCGTTTTTAGAGTCTCTTGGCTGTGCACGGGGATTGCAAGCAAAAGGGCAGAGAGCCAAGCTCTCAGGAGTGCTCAGCTCCCACTGAGAACCACCTCTTCTGTAGTTAATTGGAAGTTAAGCACCAAGCTCTTTGGAAAAATGTCTCGAGCAAAACAATGTAAGCTGCTCAAGATTGAACATGGAGTCCTTAATAAGCCCTCGGGAAACAGGCCAGAAGCCCAGCTTCCTTGTACTGATCAGAGGCATAAAGAGAGTTTAAGTAGTATTTTTATAGCATCTAAGGAATCTGGGATACTAAGAAACTTTGAAGGCAGATGGACAAACCAGTCCCTTCACCCCATCACTGGCTTCAGGAAACCCCAACCTTCAAAACCCTGAGGCTCAAAATGTTGGGAGACACTAAGCAAGCACTGGGCAATCATAATTAGCCACTTATATGCACATCAATTTTGCCTGCACTCTCCCATGCCAGACAAACTGCCCTACTTATAAAATAACCCGTAACGGATCTGCCAGAGGCAATAAAGCCAGTCAGGGCCAGAACGGGATTAAAGATCTAGGGATTTCCAGTCCCCTGAAATACCCATTAAACTATATCGTCCTGGTCTGTTGCCAGCTATTAGGAAATTACCCTAGCAAGGAGCATTCCAAAGAGAACTTGCAGACAGGCTCGAGATCTCCTACAAACCATATTAACTAAATGGCCAGTCTGGCCAGGGAACGACGTTATAAATACTTAAGCTACAAATTAAAAGCGTGTTTGAGAGCTGTGCTGTCAAGTTAGTTGTCATCTTAGCTGCAGCATCACCAGTATACGAGCTTATTTCCCAGCTAAAACCTACATCCCACCCATACTTGGAGTGTGGGTCTCTGGGAAAGTTACTGACTGTCTGTTGAAGTTTGCCAGAACCAAGTTATTCTGGGTGTATTTTAGGAGGTGGGTGGCACTGAGCCAGGAGGTCTCTTCCTCCACTGGAAGTGAACCATGGTGTGTTCACTCCACTCCTGCCCCACAGAGGACAAGGCTCAGCCCAGTTTGTCCCTAGCTGTCCGGGCCCAGGGCTTGTGCCCCACAGGTGAGCAGCAGCTGGAGGCAGTGGCACCAGCCCCCCACAGCAGCGGCATGAAGGGCTGTGCTTCCATAGGGGTGGTAGAATGCACATCTGCACCTGCAAAAAAAAGAAATCACACGCAGGGAGTGTGACAAGGCACAGGAAAGGAGGCAATGCCACCTGCGGGCCACGGCACGCACTTATTTTCTAGAGGCAGACGCAGTTTGTTTTAGTCATGTCTAATCAGTCAAATTAACAAACAGGCGCCCCTGCCCTCAGCTCACACACACAATGGGATGCTCTTTGTTCTGTCCAGGGGAACATTGCTGGCTCTGCCACAGCTAGACACTGCCACTGGTTTTGCTATCACTTACTGGGACAGGACAATGTCCTGTAACAGAGACTAACTGAGGAGGCCAGGCTCAAGAACCTGGATTGAAGGGAGCACCCTCAGACAAGGTGGGATTGCCTCCTTAGTACTCACTGTCAGTGATTAAAATAAAGTGATTAACAAATGTCCTTTTGTTAACAAACATCCTTTCATTCAGGGCAATCAAGTGACTGACAAAAAGGACTGTCCATTGTGCAAATGCAGATTTCTGGGGAAAACTTGCCTTATTTATGAAGCAACAAAATAGTCCAATGTCAGAGCCATAGAACTAGTGCTTACAACTCTCCTTTCATGTCAGTGGCTGACTGCACGGGACTCAAAAACTAAACATTTCTAGATAATAAGAAAACAGCAATAAATAAATGAAGAGGGAAGTAAAAGACATCAGAATCCTGTTTACCAATATTAATTTCTCTAAAGAAAGAGACATTCAGAAGTCCTCACACTTAGCAAGAACAGCAGTTTCTCTTGTCTCTTAAGTGTACATGGAAACTGATGTGCTGAACACATTCTCCATCTCAAACAAAGGACACGTGAAGCTGGGTGAAATCCTACGGCCTGGGTAAGCAGGAAGGTGCTGTGCTGGGCAGTGACAGCCAGAGAAGAATTTTTCTAAGAATATTACCATATCTCAGGAGAAACTTTATAGTTTCAACGTGACCTCTGTGGCTGGCAACAAACAGTGCCACGAAAGCTCAGTGTGCTACCCATTTTTCTCTGCACTGGTCCCAGTAACTGCATGTGGCGTGGGGCCCCCAAGGCCTCTGTGACTCCCAGATGGGCTACAGCTGCAGAGTAAACACAAACCTTTTAGTCTTCTTCAAAAAAACCCTCTCAATCTTTTTAGGTATCAGCAGAGTCTCCTATCTGTACACTACATGCATCACTCCAAGAGCAGCCAAGTAATACCTGCTCCTTTCTTCTGTCCCATCTTGATTCTCTGCTATCTAATTATATTTATTCATTGCCATCCCTTGGAAGGAACATTAATTTGGGTTTTGCTTTCGTATGTAGTTAAGTCCCACAAAATCTTCTAAAAATTGTTTCCCTTTGCAATTCTTGTCCTTAGGTTTGCTGGAAACCAACCTGAGCTTTTGAGGAAGAGGACAAAGACAGCACTGGCTACCTGAGCCCAGGTTCCTTAGGAGGCAGACAAGGCTTTGGGCCTTAATTCCAGCAAGCAACTCATAAACTTAAGCTGCCTCAAGCATCAGCCCTCTATCACACTCTTTCCCAGAGGGAGCTTTTGTGGTAATAAACCCAAACACATCAGTTAAATTGTTGCTGAGAGGCCTCTTAGGAACCATTTTCAGGTGTCTCATGCTGCTCTTCTTTCTGAGAAATCATTTCCATGTTGGGCTACATCTTCCACCATAGTTTTTTCATCTAGTAAGTGGAAGCACATTATTAGAACAGCTGGATGGTTATTTCTTAAAAACAAGGGTTTTTTTCATTTGAAAAGCAACAGCATCAACAAGCTTTCTGTGGGGCTCTTATGTCAATATGCCTTTAATTTCAAAGGAGACAATTTGTCTTTGTGGAACATCCTTCTGTTTCCTGCTCTACACAGAGTAGGAACAATCTTTACTACACAGTAAAATCAAAACGTGGAGGAAAACCAACCCAACTATTTGTCCAATAGCAAAATACAAGCCACTTGTGGCATGAGGCAGAACAGCTGCTTGCCAACAAACCACAGCACTACCCACCAGCTAAGGAAAGGGAGTGGAGAACCCTGGGGTATCCATTCACAGCAGCTGGGGAAACACAGAGGAACAGAACATGATTAGCCAGGCTGGAACCTGGCCAGGGCTGCAGAGATAATGGTACTTGATGAAAGGTGCCAAAAGATATTTCATGAACACATCTGTTTAGGCCTGAACATTTACAGTACAAATCAGCTGAAGTACCTCATGTTTCTGCTGAGACAACAGTTCAGTCCTAAATCAAGCAAGCAGCATGCTCTCCAGCAAAGCACCACTGAAACAATTTGGTCTGTAAAAACCAAAGCTTTCGTACTAACTCAACAGGATTTCAAATGCAAGAGGGTCCATAAGCCAGCACCAGACAGGGAATGTCTTCTGATCCTGGATTTTGGTACTGTCACCTTACAGGTCCCACTCTTACTCTGGAGCTGGTACAACCAAAGGATGGACTATGAAACAAGAGTTTCTGCCTCTGATTCTCATAACAACAGACAAGTCAGTCTCATCAAAATGCCCAAGAAGAGACAACCTCAATCATCTAATGATGTTTTAAGATAACCAAGAAAAAGGCCTTGTTTTACACATTATTTACCCAACCTTGTTTACTATGCATTATTTCTCCTATCTATATGAAAAACACTGGGATTAAGTATGTTCTGTTGAGAACACACAAGAATAAAATGGCAGGCACATGAACACAAACATTTTTCAGACATCAGGATAAGCAGGGACAAGTAATCTGAAAGTATATTCTCATCAGTGCTACAAAAAGTTGAGTGAAAAGAACTTGCACTCCAAGCATCTAGTGACAGCAGAAAAGTCTTATTTCTAGGTTGAACAGACAGCTTTAGGGACAGACTCCTCAGTTCTGGATTACCAGCCCCCTTGAAATTACTGTTTTCATTGTGAACTGTTGCCAAAACAACTGACCTACTTAATTTCTATGGCAAGTCTCTTCCATAAAGACTTCCCCACTGTTTGCACTAGCACTTCTTGCCTCAGAGTACTTAGACCTTCAGCAATAGGCTTTTGGCTTTTCCACATACAGATCCCCACCCATTCATAGAAGTCATGGAATCAACCTTCATGGTCTCTCCTTTTGCAGCAGCTGCCACCAGATGTGCATCATTATCATTCCACCAGGGACAATGTCCTTGTCCTGAAGTATAGACTAATCTGGCAGATCTGTAGGGTTAGAAAAGAAAAGCAAGTCAATATATTCTGAGATGACAATGATCAGCTTAAAAAAAATAAAAAAGATTTAGATGGTGAGTGGATTCTTTTAGCCATGCTGGTGTTCCCTGATTTTACTGTCAAATTACATCCAGGACACCTCAGGTCCTGCTGAGCTGAAGCTGTGGGAACACAGATACACTCCCTGCCTAGAAAAGGCTGCAACATAGTGCTCCTGGGATAGTATGGTTGCAACCCACAGAAAGCTGCAGTTACCATGTGAAGCTCCAAGACTGTAGGAGAAATGTACATGTATCCCTAGACACATGGTGTCTATTCTAAAAAGAAAGCACTAAGTTTGTTTGCTCTGAGAAAGCAAGCAATAGGAAGAGTTACTTTGTTTTAAACAGCAGGTTTGAACAAGTTTCAAGAGCTATCTCTGCTCATTACCTCCAAAGCCAAGTACAACACCAAATATTCAGCTGATGTAACAGGAAAAAACTGCTCCACACAACCCTAACTGCAGAGAGGTTGACCAGAGCCTCGCTACAGCTGCTTCTGGCTGTGGTGAACCTGCCAGTCCTGGCTGTTGACAAGGCTGAGCAGGAATTTAGAGGCCAGCACTTGCAATCTCCAGCCTAAAGAGCCCCTGTTGAGTAGGCCATTATCTTTATGAAACAGGAAGCAAAGTTAAGAGCTGAATTCCAAGTGCAGTACCACTTGGAACAAGAGGAAAGCAGAACCCCGACCTTTATCCAGGACCTAAACATTGCCATAACTAGCAGCTAAAGAGATCCTACAAATAACCTCCAAGAATCTCAGAAGTTACAGGTTCTCACCTTCATCCAGGTACTGAAGCCGCCGGAAATGAACGGGGATCCCAGTCAACAATTCTAAATGGGACTTCAGCTTCTTCACAGTCATTTTGGTGTTGAGGCAGTGAAAGGATCTCATTAGTTTCAGCCAGATGGAGCTGGACACTAAAGGTCTGTGGGGGCGGGGAAGGCATGGGGATGCTGCAGTTCCTGATCTTACTTACCAGAGACCACCACAGAGAGTAATGAGCCAGAGTGGTTACAGAGAGATTTTTGTTCCTGCCCATCTTCCCATTTTCACTAGGATGACATAAGCTTATCTGGAAGACAAGCAGTAGAGAAACAAAGCAGTAACTTTGGCAAATACCCAAAGTTGCCTTTATGCTCCTGTTTCCTTTGTTAAAAGTCTAGGTCTCAATCTGTATGTTTAGTCTACTCCGTAATAAAGAGATTGTGCAGCTGGTTAATTTGTGTTTCCTGTTTACTACATGGGGGTCTTGTGCCCAAACCCCAAGTGTGTGGGCAGACTTTACCAGGGGTGCAGGGATTGGTTATTCTCCTTGTTTTTGCATCAGCTAAAATCCTGCAGAGAAAAGAGATGGAAGCTCAGAGAGCAAAAGCTACTTCAGATCTCCAGATGTCTCGTGGATTTTTTACTACAGCAGGATGAATTCCACACTCAACCCAGGTTTGACAGGTGACAGTGTTTACTCATTAACCAAGAAGACACACTCACTCCACCTATGACAAAAGGCAGTTACCACAAGTTGGTTTATAAAACAATCACAGGATTTATTGAGATAAATACAAATAGAAAGTTACATAGATTCTCTGTTCTGACAAACAAATGACACTTCCAGAGTGCCCCCACTTAACTGGGTTCTGAACACCACTGTGTACAGACAGAACTGCCCCTCGGGCAGTGCCTGACCAATGCCAAGTGTGCATCCACACGAGATCCAGCAGGTCTGAGTGCCAAGCAACACGACCAACAGGCTTTGGATTCCAAGCGCCCGATCATTTCCTACTGCATCCAGGCAATATTGCACCCACTAACGGTATTTTCATGTTCCTTAGCTAGAAGTGTTTAAAAGTGATATTCTCACTGCTGTTCAAGTGGATCAACTACCTAACTTTGATCCATCTGGCTTTTAAAATACAGATTTTTGCATAATTTAAACAACCCAGAGAACTGTACGTGAACACACGGCTTTACTCATTGCATACACTTGTCTAGTACAAGATGTAAAGTGCGGCCTTTAAGTCATGCTGAAATCATCTCTAGTTTCAAACTAAACCAAAAAGACAAACCTTGCAGAGGGTTAATCTGGTTACTAGACCTGCACATTGTCTACAAAAAACCCACCCCAAAACTATGCTGTCCCCCATTAGTGCATGCAACTGTAGAGTTAACAAAAGGTTTTTAATGCTTTACTGAAATCACATCATTTAAAGTAGACATGACTTCTGGAGCCAGAGAGGTATCAAAATACTGTTAAAAACAAGAAGAACTTCATTTAGCCATTTAGTGAAGTGTTACAGCTGGTGGCTTACTGCTTATACACATTCTCACTAAAACCTCCTAGTGAGCACTAACCAAACATGCCAACACGTACAGAAGCTTGTTTTCCAGTGGATTACTGCAAGTCAAGGTAACTAACATTATGTGACAGACAGAAACCTGGGTTGGGTTAATGTTCAAAGTATTTAATTTATATACAATACATTTCAAACATACTTACATATACACACACTTAAAAAAATTTGTTCAGTGCTGAGAAGTTTAATGAACTGATAATAAAAACCAAAAGTAAAACCTTGTCAGAAAGGCCTTAGAAAATTGGAACTGTTAGAAAATACCAGTATAATGCCAGCATTAGAAAAAGATATTAGAACTAGAAAAAAAATTAACTTGAGGGGTCTTTGTTAAGAAATTGTAATCATAAAAAGTCTGTACTGAAGAAGCATTTGTTTTAAATTATAAAAAAAGTCGTAAAAAATTAAATGTAGAACGTTGCAGAACTTACAGAGTTTATACTGTTTGCTATAACAGCAGTGGTAGCAGTGGTATAATTCTGCCTGCAACTTCCAAAAAGCATTTTGTGATCTCACAAGAAATCAACTTGTTACAAATACTGTACATATTATAATACAAGACCAGTTAAACTTACACAAAACTGAGCCCTCCAAAAATACAGAACTCAGCTGAGGAACTTACTTGCTGTACTGCAGACAAGTCAAGATTTGAAACAACAAACAAAAAAGTCATTTCTGTAAAAACCTTCACCCATGTGAACTACTTACTAGTGTAACAGTGAAATAAAGGCAAATAGTTACACAGGGATTGTGTTCACAGAGAGAGACTAACTGTTATTATGGTAAGCTTTTTTTTTTTAGTATTTAAGCATTATTTTTTAACAGAACAAAGCTCCAATCCACAATCTAAAAAAGTAAGACTTTTTCCAGGTCCCACATTATTGACAGATTTGGGACACAACAGAAGACAGGATCCACCACAAAGTATTAGCTTTGATTTTTAAAACTGGCCAGAATCTATCCAATTTTATTAACAGAAATTTGTTCTATCTGTATCTTTCATCCAAAACACCTGTTGAAATACACAAAAGATCCTACTTAAGCTGAAGGATCTCAGTAACCTTCATTTGTTGTTTGGGATAGTTTTACCATACAAACAACAGATGTTACAGAGCAAACCGGGTCAACATCTTTCCCCCTGAACATTTTTTTTTTTTGAGTTTTCAGAATTCATAGATCCTTTGTTTCTCAGGAACAAAGCAGGGGGCTGTTTGGGATTTGACATGGAACCAGTTACACACCTCATTTAGAAAACCTTTTCTGTGTAGAAGAAAACCAAAAAATTCACCTGTAAGGCTCCAATGCTCCTTTACAGAAACAGCAGATGCTGCAGGAAGCGAATCCCTTAAATGAAGTGAACTTTGCCAGGGCACAATAAGTGATTTTCACTTTGGGAAATGTACAGTCTACCTACCACAATCAGAGCCAGCAGTGACCAAAGCAGAAGTGTTAACATCTGTAAGGGTACAGCTCAGAAATAACAAAGTAATAGAAAAATCACAATATACAAAGAATCTTGAGCTCTCTGTGCTTTGAAAAATATCACATTATATTAAGTAAAAGTGAACCATGCCTTAATTCTAGCAGAGTAACTATAAAATGAAGTGATCTTTGAGCTTTTTGCCACTGATAGAGAATTAAGTTCTTCATCATTTTTTGTTAAAACTCAAAACTATTCACATATATACACTTTTTTCAGTTAAAATGGAATACTTGAAACAATACAAAACCTACAATAAAGGTGAGGAAAGGATATCTTCATGTAAGTGTGCTATAATCAGCTTTTAAGATTCAGAAACCATTTCAAGCTTATCGCAGAATGCTGTAATACTGGAAATGTTAAAAAATGAAATGTGAATCCCAGTTACACTGAAACACTGAGTATGGTGTAAGACTTTACACAAAATACTTAATGGCAGGGTGAGAGCAGAGTTATCACCCACATTTACAAAGAAAAACACCAAAGAATCACTCACTCATACCAAACACACAGCTGTAGATGACACATGGTCACAAAAGGAAGATCAACACTGCTCAACAGACCCTTTCCAGCTCAAGTAGGTAACAAAAACCTTATTTGTCCACATTACTTGTGCTAACTGCAAACATAAGGTGAAGAACCATTTTGATGTTTAGTGTTTTCTGCAGAACACATTAGGTTTGTTTTTCAATGGTAGTATTGTCCATGTTACCCTGTTTTAGTTTTATGGTGGCAAAGAAGGACACGTCTTGATCTCTGTCAGACTGCAGGGCTAGAATGGTCTCTTCTGCAGCTTCTAGATGAGGATTGCCAACACTTTTAAAGTAAGCTAGAAAAAAGGGGAGAAAAATACAACTTTAATCAAAGCCAAAAGAATAAACCCTAGGGCATAACTAGTGCAGAAACACAGAGGATGTCAAAACCATCCAGGGTATCAACTTATAGGCTCCTTAGAAAAACTACATGAAGCTAAGAAGCTGACAGAGAAACAGAATTACGCTGCTTCTTATTCATTTTATTAGGTACTCCACTACTTCTGTGAGAAAATCTTTTGCTGAACCTTAAATTGAAATGCATCAACAAGTAAAAGCAAGCTCAGGAAGCTGCCACTGTCAATGCATTACTAAACACACTTTCTGAAAAGAGAAGAGGAAATTTCTGTGCATGCCTCCCTTTGAATTATCAGAGATCAACTGATTGTTTTTAAGGGTTTCTAATACAGGAATTTTTAGCAGCACACAAAACTCCATTCTTTCCTAGTAAAACTTAGCTTCAGACTAAGATGCTAGAGCAAACCATTGCAGAGAAAGGTGTAACACTTCACCTGAAGGACCCCAGAGAAGACTACTTCATTAACATAAAGGTCTGAAACATCAAAATCATCTAATGTGACGTTTAAGAAAAGAAACTGCCATATACATCATGGATACCAAAACTAATAACCTGCAGCAGCACCCAGCAATTGGGGTGCTTCTTGCTCTAACCAAGGACATCACTGCCCTCTAGTGATGAAACGCCGCAATTGTCAGATTGTCAAAGCCCTCTTAGGCCCTTCAAGGATCACGACCAAATATTCTATGACAGAAGAGCCACTACAGTATATGTTCCTAAATCTGAATCCAAAGGCAGTATCCCAGATTACAACGTTTTCAGTACAAACAGAACCAAAACAGCCTTTTACCAGTCGAGCCAACCATAAAGGAGTGCCCTGCAGAGGAGAGGTGGCATCTGTTTCAGACACAATTAATGACCGCACCTTTCTCCAGCAGCGTCTGCCGCAGAGCCTTGGCCAGCAGAACCCTCACGTTTGGCACAGGGTCTGAAGCAAGACTCAAGAGACTGGGAAGTAAGTGTTCAACAAACTGGTCGACAGGCATACACTCTTCTTCCACTACAGCCTACAGGATGAACATAGAACATGAGAAAGCAAGATTTGTGTTAGAAATATGCTATTGGTCATTCCTTCCCATCTTGTCCTTAATCTGGCCTATTAAAAAGAGCCAGTGTTTAACTCTGAACAAATGCACCCTATGTTGGTGAAATAACTACAGCCTTTGAAATCCTGTTGTGAAAACATGTCTCACCATTCTAAAGTTCACCTGAAGATGACCAACAAGAGCAGGTAATTTTCTTTCAATTACATTTTCAGAAATTACTGCTCTCTTCCCTGTCACACACTTTTGCCTTTCACCATCCAGCCCTTGCTCCTCATTGCTACTGTAATAAGTGTAGCAATGGAGGAGGGTGGGTAAGTGGAAATAAAGAAGGAAATAGTTCCTGGCATTTAGGACTCATTAGTAGTTTGAAGAGCTCTTGTGAACCTTTATCCTAGCATGTCAAAGAATTACAAATGCAGCTCCATTCAGGACTTAATTCTTGACTTGCTACTGGGATGCCAGAAAGTACAAGGCTCAGCTACTTTAGCTGGAAGCACAGACCAAAACAAAGACCACAGCTTCCAAACTGGATGGCAACATGCTAGTACTTAAACCAGACCCACTCTGCCACTCTCTTGTTAACCCACAGAATCAAAGAACCCAAAGAATGATAAAAAAAATGCGAGTCCAAATTCCAGTTTTGCCCACATTGCTGGAAAGCCCCAAACTAAATGTACACATAGAAGCAGAAAGAGAACATTCCAACCTGACAAATGAAGGCAAAAGCTTGTCTTCCAACCCACTTGGAGCAGTGACGAAACCTCACTACAAGTTCATTAATGAAATTTAATCCCAGAGCATTTGCATTGTTTGCATAGAACTTCTGCAGTATTGCTACAACCTGTCAAGAAAAGGAAGGGGGAAGAGGAAAAGGAAAAAAAAAGGGAGAGATGAGACATGAGACTTAAGTTGTATCCCTTAAAAAGCTAAAAAAAGATCATTTGAATCCTAGAAATGGACGACAAACAGCATTCAGTGTAATCTGCTGTGCTTGCAGGATTTAATAAATTACTAGCTTTATTCTGGAGAAAAAGCATGAGCTTTAAAAAAAGCTGTTTGTTCAAGTGAAACAGAAAACACTGCAAGAAATTAAAACAGCCATTAAAATAATGCCCCTTTCCGTGGTGCCATGAAAAAAGAAGAGATTGAGGGAATTTTTCTACTCACTGAGGACACCTATGGGATGGTGGCATTATTATGAAGTTCATAACAAATTAAATCAACTTTGAGGAAAGATCAGTAATTTTGTATTTCCCAGAACTGGAAGGGAAAAAAGAAGAAAATAAAGCCTTCTATATCCTGGTTTTCATCTAGTTGATAACACATTTATCACTCACATACAACCACAGAGAAAGGTTTTAGTACCTGTGGAAGTCTGGCAACTCAAAATGTTCTACAAAAAGTTTTCAATTCTCTTCTTTCCATATTGTTTACCATGTTTATCAAAACATATCTGTATTCACCCTACTTGTCTGAAAGGAGACAGAGTGATTTCAGGTATCCCTTTCAAGCACCACTTTCCTCCTCTCCTGCCAGGAAGTGAACTAAACCCCCTACCAGTTTGAAGGAGATCCACCGGACTTCTGAAACTTTATCGGAGCAGAGAGTTAGTGCAATGTGCCTCAGGTAGTCATAGACATCGTTGGGATTGTAGAGTTCCAGGATCAGGATCAGCTGCCTGAAACACAAAGAGAATCACTGTAGCAAAAGCAGCACTAACCTGCTCTCACAGGTACAAGAAGTTTCTTGCAACTTCAGGCCAACCTCCTGCACATTCTTGCAAAGGAAAAATGAGATACTTACTTTGGAGTTGAAATCTACATTTTAGAAAATGTCTCAGAACTGCACAGAGCTCATTCCAGCCACACCACTGCCAATATGTTACAGCAGCCACACACAAACCAACCCCAAACTGACAGCTCTCCACTAGATGTCAGGGAACTGCTGCATAACATCCCTGTACTGGAGTAGGGTTGAGGTTGTTGTGCCAAACTAAAGCGAGAGTAAATCCCCAATAGCCCAATCAAAGCAAAGAGATAAACATGAAGGTCAGACTTTAGCTGCAAACTATGCCTACAAACATTCCTTGGGTGCTTCAAATATCAACAGGGCTTGTAGAAAAAGAATTGTGTGATGTTACTCTCTCCATTATACACCCAAGTCACATGGAAATACTGAATGAATAAACTAAGAACTGTTTTTTTCATGTGCATTAGAAAATGACTTTATACATACATTTCACTGATTTTTATAGGACAGTCTAGAACTAAGTAAAATCTGAAACCTCACTAAATAGTATCTATCAGATTGTCTTATTTGATAAGCTGCAAGCAAACCAGATCTCTACTTTAGTATAATCAGAGTTAAGTTTCAGTCATGCTTGATTACAGTACCACTTGCAAAGAGAAAGAAACACCACACCAAAAAAAAAAAAAACAACCCCAAAAAAGTCCAAACCCAGAACAACTCAACACCAGTGGCTTTTCAGTTGGTTCCTTAAAGACTGATTGTAATCTTTTAGTTCCTCATTAGGGTGTGCTAACTTCTGACTGTAATTACCTATTTCCAAATTAGCAGTACAGATTAAAGATCAGAGGTTAACAGAATTACATACCCTGCCAGCTCGTAACGAAACCTCCAGTTCCTGCTGTTATCAGTCACCACAAATTCCTGAAGCTGGTAAAGATACTCTCGCCTCTTGTCTGCATGAAGTAACTGAAGGAAAAACACTACTAGTGTAAAACTTGTAAAATCCAACACTTGCAGCTCTCTGCTGCATTACTCTATTCACACCTATGTGCATTTCCTACCTGAAAGGAAGTGATCACTCATAAGATGCTTACTAAAAATTGTACAGATCAGCTGAGTGCCTGGATGCACAAGACTGACATCCAAAAATGTACATGAAGTCATCACTTCTGCAAAGACACCCACCAGAGCACCACCCCTGGGCATAAGACTGAGCAACCAGAAACAAAGGATTTGTGTTTATCATGCAGCAGCCCAAGAGGATCTGCTCTCTTCTTTCCCAGCCACAAACACAAATTGCTTATAGTCCAATTTTCCAGCTGGACTGCACAAAATACTAATTCCTTTACAGCAGCATTTACAGCCACACTTACAAACTTTCCAGTTTTGATGTTTTGTTAGGATATGAGACAGAAGAGAAGTGAGTGACCTTAAATGGTACACACAAAATGGCATAAAACTAAACATGTCATCAGATATTGGTATCTCATTAAAGAAGCTCTCTTGATAAAATGGGAGTAAAAAATTTCTGATCTTGAAAAAATTAAATCATACTTTCCTACCTTCAGGAAGTCATACAGATGTTTAAGGACACCAATACGCACTTCATCCAGATCTTTCAAGAACCCATTGAAAATTGGCACCAGATCAGCAGCTGTCAGCTGATCCCCCAGAATAACTGCTAGTTCATGTATGGAGAAAGCAAGCGTCCGACGTACCTTCCACTGCAAACAGTTTAAACAGTGAATTAGATTAGGCACCAAAAATAAAATAAAGAAGCTTTTCAGCTATAACTGCATGAGGACTGAGAGAGCAGAAGAAATGGGACTAGCTACACAGCAGTAGAAAATGTTAATCTTACTTAGGAAGTCTGATTTAAATCTTGAATTTATACTTTTAGTGCACATTTAATCCCTTATTAAAAAAGTATAGTGTTATAACTTCAGTGCAACAGACTGATAAAAAAGCTACTCAATTTTTTTTTTACCTGTACATCTGATGCCAGGGTTTCATAGGTGTCCTTCAGGCAGTGCCAGTTCTGCCTGCCCAGTGTCAAGGCCACCCCAGGAAGACTGTATGCACAGTGCTTGGCTATTTCAGTATCAACAGTCTGGGCTCGAGCTGGATCCGTCATTGACAAGTACTGGTCTAATAAAGGTTGAGGTATGATATCCTATAGATACAGACACTGCATCACCAACACACACTCCCCTTATTTTAATATCAGAAAGAAAATACACCTGTTGTTGCTACTAACCATCTGGAGCTAAACACAAACAGTGGCAAGATGTCCCTTTTGCAGGGTAGCTTTACAAAGGGTAAGAGACCCCTGGAGTTATTTGTCCTCTCGTTAGGATAGAGCAGTCAGCAATTAACAGTAATCAATCAACATGTTCCATCAAACCAAACTGAAAAATTCCTCTGTGCTGAAAACACAGTAAATCCAGTGACAAAAAAAACCCAACAAACTTTGAGGGCCTGTTTTGCTTGCACTAAGGCATCAAAAAGGCAACAGATTTTTTCTAGCTTTCAGATTTAAAGTAGGGCTTTCCCTAAATGCTCAGAGGATTTCCTCACATTCTGCAACTGATCAGTTGCAAAAGCTATCGCTGTATTCAGGGTAAGATGAACTGTACCCAGTACTCCAATAAAGCAGATGTTAAATACCTGCAATTTTGA
>VYZX01015552.1:2627-22644 GCA_013401335.1 Brachypteracias leptosomus
GAAGGAATAAAAAGGTTCCTTCAGTTAACAACCAAAATGCAAAGCATGAAGAAAAACCTCAAATGCTTCTCTTTTCTTGGGTTTATAGTATCTGATTACAGGCAGCAGAAAGGCCCTGCTGTCATTTCCCATTCACAGCCTGAAACTATCTTCTGAATAAAAAAATCAGATACTTTTTTCAAAGAACTGAACAGCCTTATTCTTTCCTTCCATGATGAAATGGCTGTGGAAGTGGGAGATGTTACTGCTCATGTTCTAATCAATAGTGGTTGGAGTGCTTGGGACAGAGAAGACATAGGGCTGATAAATAAACTGTTATGCTCTCCTCTTTTTGTAACTCCTGGCCTTTTCATGAAACACTCATAGATTGCCTGGGGAGGGCTGGTTAGAAGAGAAGGACTTAATGTACAAGAAAGGGTGTGGTGCAGCTTCAGGATCCAGGCACTCACCTGGAATGAAGGAGCTAAATTATAGTCCCTGGGCCAAACACTCATATGAATTTCATGTGGAAGTGTGTTTGAATAAAACTTGTGAAGCATCTTAACAAAGAAAGAAGCACCCTTGATGCAAGTTGACTTACAGTTTGCTGCTCAGAACGTAATTTGGGGAACTGAAAAGATGGGGGTTTGACCTTGTTCACACTAAGGAAGAAATGGAACTAACATCTTCACAATGAGTATTCTAGAAACTTTGTTACTATGAAAATTAATTTCCTTGTTTTAGAAGAAAATCAAAATCCCTGTGTTTTATTAGAATTCCCTTTTGTTGGGTGTCTTGGTTTTGCTAAGATTAGACCTGTCAGAATAAAGAGATTTTGGATCCCTGGCTGGGCTTCGGCGATAAGTCTGTTCTGATTCTCAGATTGCACAGATTCTGCATGTTGGCAACAGTGTATTGTCAGGGAAAACAGAGATGAATTCACCAAACCTCTGGAACAAACAAGGAATCATGGAATCACTGAGGCTGGAAGGGACTCTGGAGGTCTCTATTCCAGCCTCCTGGTTAAAGCATGTTCAGGTACAGCAGGTTGCCCAGGACAGCATCCAGTTGGGTTTTGAATGTTTCCAAAGATGGAGGCTCCATAACCTCTCTAGACAACCTGTTCCAATGTTTGACCACACTCAGAAGAAAAAAATTTTTCTTTATATCTAATCTCAGATGGGTAATCTCGGCTCCCATTCAGGAACTAGTGCTAGCAGTGTGAATATCCAACTTTGTATCTAAGAAATACTGATGTCAAAACTGGAAGAACCAATGAAATATTTATTTTTCTGGACTTTGTCCACTGTTAATTCAAGCTTTTTATTTCAGTTTAGGATTTAGCTAAAGCCAAACTGGCAACAGCCACTGGCATTTCAAAACAGATCTGCTCCTGTGGTTCCACCCACTGCTATAGCATTTGCTCCCAGCTCCCAGATTTTTAAAGGTGTTCCACCACTACACCATTGCTCTGCTTAAAATCTGATATATCACTTTACTATCTAAAATGAAATACTTCTAAATATATGGCTTTAGCTGAGGGAGCTGACTATCACTTCTTCATATTTCTCATTCTTAAGGTTAAACTGTGGAATACCTACCGCATAGGAATCCTGTGAAATTTAATTAGCATGCAGATGTAAAATGCACTGAAATATTCATTATGACCTAAATCTTATTTTTGTAATACAAATTTCACATTTTTTTGAGCAGAAGCTGGCTACGCATGAAATTAGACTATAGATAAGAAGAAGGATATGAAACACTATGTACTAGACATGTAATTTTTGTGATTTTATGCTTTCTCAGCCTCAGTCAAGAAGATGACTCCAAAAAAAAGAGAAGGACACAATCTGAAATGTAGTTAGGAGATTTTGTCTTAAATCATGCCTTCTTCAAGGAGCCTCAGAAACACAGCCCTTGTACACAGCTGGGAGTGGATGAAAGTAGACGTCTTGCAGACAGAAATCCTTTTTAGCATGGTAGAGAGTTTGCTTCATATTATAATGGGAGGTGGGAGCTAGATCCATGTTTTCAAAAATTTTGCTGAAGAAGGAACATTGACCAATTGCTAGAATTTTCTTCTGACACTAAGTTAATGACACTAATGACATTCCCCTGTTTACTGGCTGTGAACTCTAGACTCTATTTGTTGAGCTTTTTGCAGAAAGGAAGAGTGCAGTTTATGAAAGTAAAACTTTGTTCTCTCTGTAGCTAACCTTGTGTCTACAGCTCAACACCATCCTCAGTACACACTTTTAACTTTTTTTTTTCCTCTGGGTTTTTTTGATGTGCTGATTCATTGTTCAAAGGATAAGAATTATACAATGAAGCCATTCAGAAATCTCTACAAAACATGCCTGGGACTCCTCCTCACCACTAACAATGCTAATCCTCATAATTAGCATTAATTTTCACATGCCACCCCCTACTGCATGAATTCCTTGACACAGAGTTCTTGCAGCATTCCCCAGAAGTCCATTGACACTATTCATCAATGCAGGAGCTAATCTGAGAAAGCAAGAAGCATCTTTGCCTTGCCAGCCATTCACTTCAGGCTTTGTTATGAACAGCCATAATATCACAGGAAGAGGAAGAAAATGACATAGATTCTAAACGATATATGCTTTACACTGGGCTGGAAACAACTTGAAATCAGGAATTTGGGAGTTGGGAATGGATTGGACACCCACACAGATCACAGAACACAAACAGAATATTTCAGCTTGGAGATGTTCGAATAGGCAAACCAGTACCAGCTTTATGTATTGCCTAATTTTAGTTTTTCATGTGAAGTTCCAAGCAAAGCTACACTGCTGATCCTTGAAAGGCTTCTGTCCAGTGTACTCAGGATTGTTCAGTTGCTACTTCTGTATTTCCTACAGAACAGTGTTCTTTCCATTTGAATATTACTTTATAAATCATATTTCACAAGTGATTAAGTCAAATAAATAAATAAATAAAAGAACCAGCACAATGTTTCTGTGGCAAGAAAACTGACAAAAACAGGACTTGCCAGAGGGGTTTGGTGCCTCACAGCCATCAAACAGCGTCTCATGGTGATTAACTGGCACCTCAGGGTCTAGACCCTTTAGCCTGTTTTTGTCCTGGGCTTGCTTCCCAACCAGTTAGAATGACCACAGTGCACCCTCCACTAGGGTGTAAATGGAGCACTGCCAAAGGACTGGTTAAGCTGGTTCTTTGCAGATCAAGTGGGCCTGGCAGTTGGATCCTGCCCTTGGATATACAGTACATCGTTCAAGGATACTTCTGTGGATTGAGTGAGTCTCCATTGATTGAGTGAGGCTCACTCCCCTTTTGGATGAGTGATACCTTTGGGTAACCTTGTGTGGAAGGTTTTCCCTTTATGATTGAGTGTGTGCACATTTTGGTTCATCTTTCTAGATAATAATCCTTAAAATCTAGGAATTAGTTGTGTAGTAGGTATACTCCCAACTGACATCTGAACTTGTAATTTAGTTTTGTCAGAAGGAGCACTGAGCAATAAACCCACATTTTTGGATAGCTACTGCTGTTGATTTTGTGGGGGTGTTTGTGACAGTTTCCTAGCTGGATCTCCAGCAACAATATGAATTGTAATCTGAGGATTGTATTGTTGTGAGTACTCTGTAGCTTTGTTTATACTGTTTGGATGAATGTGGGCCAAATTCCTGCTCTGCTCAATTACCGGCAAAGACATTTGCAGTTCAGTCACCTGTAAATCCTCTACAACATTGCTGGGTCTCTCTGGGACCCTCTGGACTCTGTACCGTTTTGATGTGGTGGACTGGGGTGCAGTCAGATGGCAGTGATGGCCATGTCCATACTATAAGTGATTTTAGCCTGCTAAGTCTGGGGCTCACTGAGATCTTGTGCCAGAACTTTGATATGAGATGAGCTTGGACTGAAGGGAGGGCTTGGCCTGTACTTAAATGAGAATCTAGATATATACAGCCTCTCAATCTAAGACACAAAACCAGTAGGGATTCAACCAAGAAGACTGGGTTCCAGTTGGCAGCATATTTCCTTTGGTACATGATCTGGGATGCTGCTTCGTGGTCAGCTGACATGGTTTAACCCCAGCCAGCAGCTAAGAACCAACAGCCGTTCACTCGCTCCTGCCCTCTCATTCTCCCCAAGTGGGATGGGGAGGAGAAAAATATAATAATAAGAATGATAATAAAATATGATAATTATAATAAAAAGGAATATGACAAAAAGAGGTAGAAATAAAACCCGAGAAAAGACAAGTGATGTACAACGCAATTGCTTACCACCCACTGACTGATGCTTGAGCAGTGATCTGCCCCACCGGCCAGCTCCCCTCAGTTTATATACTGGGCATGACATTCTATGGTATGGAATATCCCTTTGGCTAGTTTGGGTCAGCTGTCCTGGTCATGCTCCCTGCCAGTTTCTTATACTCCTGCACACTAGCAAAACATGGGAAGCTGCAAAGCAACAACTAAAAACTTCAGTATATTATCAACTTTCCGTATATTATTGACATTCTTTTCGTACTGAATTCAAACCATAGCACTATTCTAGCTAAGAAGAAGGAAAATTATCTCTGTCCCAGCCAAAACCAGGACAGCAGCTTAAGTTGCTTTAAAATTATACTACCATCAACTTAAGTGGGGCAGGTTTTTCTTAAGCAATATCCAGCTTTTCAAGCAATGCTAGTAATGGTAAAGTGACTTTGAGTGCTGCCTGGAAAACAACAACAACAGAGATAAATAAAGGTAAATTTTCAGCTGAACTGGTGAGTTGCTCCAACTTACTTTGCTGCTGCACAACCATTGGTGCTAGCGAGAGAGAAAGATGAAAATGGTGCGGTGATTACCCTAGGGCAGTGCACACATTAGTAAATAAAGACCCACGGTCTTGCGTGGAGGTCAGCACCCATGGTTTTGAGCAGTCTTTGCCTCCAAACCAGTGTGACTGCCAGGAACAGTCTCTGGCCTGTGCTGAGTCCTGCATGGTACCCAGGAGCTGTTTAGGGAAATACTGGCTGGCTTGGATGAAAGCAACGCCCAAGAGAGGCTGAGCCACCTAACAGCACAGAGGGTCAGGATGCAGTGCCAAGGAAACTATCCTGACACTATGTAGTTTGATAGCATAGATGTAGTGTAAGGTAGCAATTATTTTTATAATGTAGGTTCATTATTAAAGCATCAAAGACCAAAACTTTGTCTCATGCTTGCAACAAAATGCAGCATTTCTGCCAATTAATTTGCCATAGTCATGCATCCAGAATTTGTTTTCCTATCTCCTTGCCTTTTTGAGCCCACTCAAAGCTGCAATTTCCTTTACATCTTTCTCTATAAATTGAATTAATTTAATTACAATGCAAATTCAGCTAAAACCAAGAATCAAAAGGCTAAAGACCTAAGCTGTATTGCAGCTTGTCACTCACTAGAGGTGAAGGGGAGTCAGGAAGATATTTGCCAGCTGGGTTGCCTGACTGACAGGACAGCAGTTGAGGCCCAGGGGACCACAATATAAGCAACTGAAGCTAACTACAAATTTTCCTGGCAGATATTGTTGGAAGAGGTAGACAGAATTGCCTGAACCACATTTGCAGAGTGAATGGAGCCCAGCTATCTGCACAGCACAGTGAAGGAAAACATCCCGGGTTTTGTGACTGATGGAGTTGTAGGAGACAAGACTCTCTGAATGCATGAGATGTGCTCCAGCTCACGAAGGGTCACCTGCATCCCTGTGGCCTCGCTGCATCACTTTCAACCTCCCACAGGCATCTGGAGCCCCGTGTGTCACCGCACAGGTGTTGCAGTGCCTTACTATTTATTCTGTCCTTTTCAAGCCACTTGCAGAAATGGGAAAATAAAATATCATCAGCCATTTCAGCTTAGACTCTCAACACTGCATGACCTGTAAGCCAAAATCACCTGTAGGTCCCTCTGGAAATATCTTTACCTTTGCCACTGCAGACTCTAAGGGAAATTCAGAGTTGTCACCTTATCATTACCTGTGTGAGTAGCGCAAGACCCCATAGACCATTCACAGTCACAGAAGTGTAGAGTAAGAGACAAAAATGCCCTTAAAGGAAGAAAAGGAGAGGTGCTCCAAACATACTTACAATGCATAGCACCTCTAAAGCCCCAGAGACTGCACATGTAGCAAGGACTCCAATGTTGCAGAGCTATTATAAGGCTAGACAGGCAAGAAGAACCTAAAAGGCAGCGTACCCAGGGCTGCCCCAAAAGGCAGCCTGTAGTAAAGCATATCTTATTTAATCTAAGCAGGAAATGGTATTACCTTACTTTTTTCTATTTGTTATAGGCTACTACTGAAAAAAACAGTGCACGTCTTTAAAACATAAATAATTTTAAAGGCTATATAAAAAATATATATGCCTTTCATCTATTTTTCTCATTTTAACCAATGACTGACAGTTTTGAACAGTTAACTCCAGATGACTCCAATTACTTAGCTTACAGAGTGAAATGAGTATTTTTTTTTTTTGTCTAGTGACTAGGTAACGCTTAACTATTCACACACTTCTCAAGAGACCAGTTCCCCTGTCAGAAGTCCCAGGGACCTTGCCCACATAGACATTCAGCCATTTAAACACATGCGCAACTCCACTTTAAAAAGCAGCCCTTAAGCACAGCACTGTAAGATGGCCAAAACCAGAGGGGGAAAAAAAAAAATCAAAGCAACATTTATGAATGCTTCACCACTTTTTGCAGTCATGTCCTTGCACGAAAAATGGTATAGACTGCTCAGGAGAGGAGCTGGGTCTGCCCCAGGCAGCAAGCCTGCAGCACAGGAGAGCATCAAGTCATTACAGCCCCAGGTGTGTGTTGCTGGCAATCTCATTTGACAGATGCAACTGGCCTGGGTGCATAAAATAATAAGTTACTTCTGGCTGAAAACTTCTTCAGACCCAGTGACACCTTTGGGTAACAACTGCAAAGGTCAACCTTCAGCTTCGGTGAAGTGAAGGTTGAAAAACCATTTGGCAACACACTGTACTAATGTTATAAAGGAGGAAAACTCCTCCTGATTAAAGGGCAGTGGGATCACGGCCTACCTTTTCTACTCCTAGCTTTGACATTTCTACGGTAATAGGGACTTGTTTTGGAAGCTTTAAGGAAATACTAGTTCTGAATCTTTCTACTCTTGTCTGGAAAAAAGCTTCGGCAATTCATTTTCAGCTAATATAAGCGTCCTAACACATGGGCATGGAAGCAGTGCATTTGTGTATCACTGATTAACACAGTAATTCAAGACTGCAGTAATCTGAGACAACTGTTTGGTCAGAGCTTTACACCATCATTGATTGAATGTATTCATTTTCTTTTTCTTATTTTATTTTTTCCTTCTTTTTCCTTTGGAAGGGGTATTTAAGAAGTATTCTGGGTTTTGTGTGTCACAAAAACATCTGCATTCTGTAAATACAGGGAAGTGTCAGTTTTATTAAATCCGTTTTAGTTAATGTTCTTAAAATCCTAAGTGCAATACTTCAGAGGTATGATGGTTAGAGCATTATAAGGAAGAAGTACAAGTGGTTGAGCTTGCTGCTTTATATGGGAGAATTACACCTTTACTGACTAGGGGGATAACTCCACGGATGGTCCCAGGTGCTGGACCAGATGTCACAGGCTGACATTAACACTGTAAGTGGACTGTGGGGTATTAATTGTACCATCATTTCCCTTATTGCCTGAGTACTGTTGGTCTCTCTTGTACATCTCCACTCCTGACTGGGAGGGCACAGGGCTAGCTGAGACACCCTTATGTGACTGTAATGAGCTGTAGAAATCAAAATGGTACAGCATGTACCCATGCTGATTTAGGATGCAGACTCCTTTGCTGCCTTACTATCTATACTAGCTTTTCCTGCTGTGGAAACACACCAGTTAATTCTAGAGCGGTGACTAGTCATAAATCATTATGAAGGTAGCATGGGTGATACTGATTTGGATGCTAGTACCAAAACCCTGTTAGCTTTGGCTAACTCCACAGTATGCATCATTTGGTAGAGTATTGGATGCAGTTTCTGTAGTTCATAAATGGGCTTTATATCAAGCAAATAGATATGATCTAGTTTCACAAAGATGAAGTGCCAGGAAAGGTGCATTGAATTCAAATCCATCCTTTCTTGAAAACCAGAGGGAGAGTACAAAGCAATTAGCATGCCTCTCAAGAGCAACGGTCTTGTTGTGGGAATCTGTGCTGTCCCCAGAAGAGTTCCTGGAAAAATGTAACTGAGGGCTTAATGCCTATTTATCCATTAAGTTGTCCTCAAAGCTCTTCTCCACGTAGGCATAAATTAAGCCAACAAAGAGCCTTGTTGGAACTGCTGGTTTTTTCCTTTTCTTTTTTTAAGAGACCAACTCTTGTGCTTTTCTTTCATTCTGTGGAGTACACAGCTGACATTATTACCCACATGCTTTGCAGTGCCGCTGCTGTAATGGATGACGCTAGTACTTAAATGCACTAGGAAGACAGGAGTGGGATGAAGCCATTTTTAGAACAACATTCTATTTTCTTTTTTAGTGCTGACTCATTCACTGTACCTTGTGGTATGTTTACCGTGATTGCTTGCTGCTTTGCAGGCTGTTGAATGGCTGAGGGAGGAATATTAATCAGTGACACATAGCACTGTGCTCCAGAACTTCTGTAACGGTGAGTGCTATGCTCTTGCCTGTCTTCTAGCTTTATTGTAGGAAATACTTTTATTTAATTAGCATACACAGGTATTCCAGTTCTGGAAACTGTAAGCAACACTTTTGTGTTCAGCATTTTAGCACAGCTATCTAGTTGATATCCATTTTTAATGTTGAAAATCTTTGCTCCTCACCAGTACTCACATCAGAGTGAAATTAATCAAAGTCCTTGCACCGTACAACTTAATTAGACAAAACAGCTGATGAAGACAGAAGAGATCTCACAACTCATTCATATTTTTCTTAGCATATTTTATATTAAAATTAAAATGACATGGAAAACAGTAGCATCCGCTATAGCTAAAAATATATGCTTTACTGCATGTGTGATCTACTTGGGCTAATCTGCATGTTCAGTGAGATGGCAGAAGTGTTTGGTGCCCAGAAATGCATTTGTAGTTCAATTTGTCTGCATTTGAAACAGAAATTAAAGGCCCATACATAAAAAACCTATTGCTAATTATTCATAAGAATCTCCTAAATGCTCTTAGTGTGCAGTTACAAACGGCTGCTCTCTGCTCTTGTGGTCTTGTGTGACCATCTGGTTCACGTTATGGTGAAGCTGATTTCATGAGCTGGAGCCCAAAGGCACTTCCCACTCTTCCTGTCTCCCTTCTTTCTACATGTTCCCACCACCTCTACTATAGCAGGAGTGATACCAAAACTCTCCAGTGGAAAACAGAAGTAGCAATATTTTATACAGGTGTCAGAAGAAAAAATAACAGGGTGACCAGCAGATAGAAAAGTGAGGTGTGTACAGTGAATCCCCATATAACTAGGTACCAGAATAAAAGCCATATATATATTATAAATTTATAATATTAATATATAAATATAGAAAATTAATTTTTATTATTCTGGGGTATGTTTATATATTCATATATAAGATTGCTGAAGGACTAAAATTTCACAGCTTTCCTTTAAAAAAATATTTAAAAATATATAGCTGACATCACTCAGGAGAAATATCTTTTAATATCATGTTTTGTAATGCTATAAACACGGATCCTGTGAAGGGCCTGGGGTTTTATGCTAATCTGTTCACTTCTGCACCTCAGGGAAGTCTGCTGTTGCATAATAAACTTCAGAATCCCTTGAATTCTCATTGCTGGACATCCTGGAGCAAGGCAGCAAACTCTCCTGGCTAGGAATCCTGACATGTTTCTCTGCCTTTCTCAGTTTCTGAACCTAATGATTATTTTTATCCAATCATTATTTAGTGATGCTTCTTACACTACCCTAAGAAAGTTAAGTATCCCTCCTTAGTTTTGCAGACGGAGTTATTGAAGTGTGCAGTGATTAACAATTTACATTTCCCAGGTCAGAGAGAAAGTTCATGGCAGAGCTAATAATGGGACTTCTATCTCTGGTCTTAATGATTCCAGTGTGGCAGCACAGCATCCCTCAAAGTAGAAGTTTCAAAACTAAGCATTTAGTTATGGCATTGACAGAATGAGGTCCCTTCAATTTGTTTGCTGACCTTGGGCTAGTGAATAAGCCAACCACTCAATCTGAAGGATATCTATGCTCTGAATGGCATATTCAGATTCTACAGAACATGTATTTTACTTTAATATTTTGAAATAAGAATATTCCTGTTATAGAATTCCTGGTATTATTGGTTTGGACACAAATACAGATTCTTTATTGTGGTAACTGAGCACTCAAGTCTTAACAAATTTCCATTATAGGATCTCTGTGAATAGGGAACAGCTACTGTCCCATTTTTAAAGGGGCTTATAAACAAAGATCACAAAGTCTGTAGTGCAGCAAAAATTTGAATTCACTTCTCCTACATTTTAAGCTGGATGAACCTACCAGTGGATGAACATTCCTAATTACTGGATGAAAATTCCTTTCTGTAGTCATCCCAATTCACAAAAAGCATAAAACAATGTGATTTTCTGCTCCCAAGGCTTGCCATGGAGCTTGATCTAAAGCTTATCAATAACCAAGTTAGTCTGGGAACTGTGTTTTACATTCACTTGAAGATGCTGATATAAGCTGGGAGTAAGGAAAAGGCCCATGAAAAGTAAAAACTAGTGGCTTCTGCAAAGGAAAATGAGATGTAAAGAGAGGAGAAAAAGAAACAATGAAACATGATAAGAAGGAAAGCACAAAACCAAGCAGAGATGTAGAGGAATCAGAGCTGTGTGCAGGATTATGTCATGGTAAGGAAAAAACTAGCTGTACATAAACTTCTCTGTAGTGTTGGAGCTGTACGTGTGGTTTTGGAACACAGACACAAGGGGAAGTCTCGGCACAGGATGTGCTTCCAGTTCTGGCTCATTGAGTTATATTAAAAACTTGCAGGGAAATGCAGGCTGTTTTACATCCATGAGAGCTGTACTTGGATATGATAAAATATCACAGATGCCAGTCTAAACTGAAATGAATTTGTATAGTAATGCTATGAGGGCTGCAATTTCTTTATTTTCCTTTCTCTACAACGAGGAACTTTTCCTGTTTCAATAGGGAAGATTGATCCTGGATGTCTGTATACGAATTTGAAAAGATCTGGCTCTTCAAGTGTGACTCATTACTATTGGAGCCCTATTGCTTAGAGGAGAAAGAGCCCTGCACAGAAGTAACACGGTTATTCCTAGTTTGAGTTTGCTGGCTTCTGCAGAGCCTACAGGAACTGAAAATCTCTAAATACATAAATTGCCCATGTTAATGTGAGAATCATTTATGTTCTGGAGAAAGAGAAGTTCCTTAAAAAGAAATAAAGGATAAGTTACTCAGAACTCAATGCGGGCTTTGCAGGCTGTATTTGCTAAAAAACCCTAAGGGGATATTGATACCCTATGTTTTTTCGAGTGGCAAAGCTAGCTGAGGAAGTTATCCTCCCAGCTACTCCCTCCTTTCTGCTCTGCTTCCACTGCAGTTCTCTGTACACCCTGATGTGCTAACATCACTTCCCATGGGACTGTGCTGGACTTAGGCAATGTAAATGATGTCTAAAAAAAGTATTTTGGAAGCTATTTTTTAAACCCATATCACTTGAGGATCCAGATCGTCATGAAGCATCACAAATAGCCACACTATCATGGCTTTTTGAGTGGCTAACAGCAGCAAGTAGCAGGTATAAGAGCTTAAATGTAAGAGAAAGTGGGACCTTCTTGGTTGCTGCTAGAGAAAACAGGTGCAAAACACCACCACAAATATTCTGAGTGCCAGGCCTAAAATATTTATCTCCCTGAGGTATTCATGTAATTTGTAACAAGGATAATTTATAGTATGTTCTCAAAAGAGGCTCAGTTCAATATGATCTTGGGTCATCCAATCAGTAAAAGGAAGTTTCTGAGTAATCATCATCATGACAAACCAATTGAGTAAACCAGTAAGTCCATTCTCCTGTTATTTACAAAAACCCAGAGAAAAGGAATAAAATTGAAAAAAAATTAGATTCTAAGCAGCTTGGTTTTAAAATCACTCATTCACAGACTGTATTTGAAACACTTTTTCTAGCCCCCAAACTGCTGGGAGAACTGCCACTTTTATAGTTTGATATATGGATTTTATCAAGATGTTCAGTGTGAACTCCAAAGATGAAAACACATCCACCGACCTTAAACTAATTGATACCACACCAGCTTTATAGTTTTGAATCTGTGCCCCATAAACAAAGACAAAAACTAGAGTTTTCTCACTTTCACATTACGTGAGTCATACAGATATTCTTTGAGAGAGACACAGATTACCTTTGTATTTTTACAATGACTATGGCATAAACTGTGACGCTTTTTTCATTATAAATCTTAAGAAAATCTTCCTCTTACCTGAAGGTAATGGCACGACCTCAAGGAAGGTTTGATTTCCTGATGAACCAGAGGCTTATCTAAATTCAGTGATGATTTGCGATAAGCTTCTTTAGCTTGACTTACTGTAAGTGTGGACCAAGAACTCCTTTTCATATATTTACTCTCAGGGGTCATTGCTAGCCCTTCACAAGCTGAACACTTCACATCATTGTTACTTTTGGAAGTCTTCAGTGAAAGATCCCCAAAGTGACCCTGGAGTGCCTCAGGATAGCAATGGGATATATGATCTGCATGGTGCCTATTTACCACACTAGGGGTTCGGTAAGTGCTATCGCTGTCCAAATTATCATCAGAGCTCCACCAGCTGCTCATGCCAGATTTATGCTTGCTTTCTGGCTTTCGCTCTTTACTTTTACTCCTTTTGCTATGCTTGGAATGGTGCCCGTGATGATGGTCGTCCCCTCGACTGTCTCCCTTTGTTCCATTAACGTTGCCCTTGGATGATCCTTCCAGAGAATGAGATTTAGTAAAAAGTTTCTGGACTGAATGAACGAGATGGCGTATTCTTCCCGGGCTCTCACTGCGTTGTTCCGCAGCTGTTGAGGTCCTCTGGTACTGTAAAGTATGAAACCCATCCCGGTGAAGAGGAAGTTGTTTCTCAAATTGGTCCAAAAGATTTGCAGGAATACGGTTAATCTTAGGGTTACCGTGAGACATGGCGCAGTCGTCTCTTGAGTCGTAATGTGAGCTGTAGTGCATTCTGGGAAAAGTGCTACTTGACATGTGATCGCCCATTACCATGGGCATCATCATGCATTCAGAATGAATGGAGCTGCGTGGCGAGCAACGATGGTGGTCCATCGGGCAACTCTCCGTGGGGCTGAGAAGATACGATTGCCTTGGCTCCTGCCCATGGTGGATATGGTCGTGAGTGTGTTCACAATCTTCAGGGGATGCTAAGCCACAGGTATGAGCTGAACATAACTGTGGTTGGTTGCGACTACCAGATAATCCTTTCATATTCCTCAGAGCAGGAGAGTATCTTTCTTCATTGAAGTGCGGAGAAGGCGACCATGAGTACTGCTGGTCTGTCAAGAGAACACATAAAACCGATGTTATGTGCCTGATTAAAAGATTACCTTGCAAAATCCAAGTATATTGCAAAGCTAAACATTTTTGCTCTGTGAGCTTTCATTCACTATTTTAAACCTGGTTAAAATTCCTCACTGTGAGCAAATATGGGGTGAATGCTGCCTCCCTCCTGTTTGCAAAGTTTTCCACTAGCAGCTCTAAATTTTATTAAGCTATTAATTATGCAAATTTACTCAAATAGATTTAATGGATACATTCAAGTATTCCGTTTATTATTTGATATTTGGAATTCATAAGTCAAGCTTTGTGGCTAGTCATTTAAGTTACATGGATCTAGTTTCTATTTCTGTGGTTTCTCAGTTGGATATCTTAACCTAAATGTATCCGTTTTCCATGGAGCCATTTTTGTATCACAAACTGAACTTCATTTTCTTAAATGAATCTCAGTTTCGGCACCCCAAGTCTACTGTTCATAAACATAAATGATAAACAGCAAAGGGAAAAAGTATTTTAACATGCTGAAATAAAACTTATTTTTTGTATCACTGAACACTTTACGAAGAAGCATTTCATACTATTTGTACATCTGTTATCCTTAGTCCAGAATTATTATCGCTATTCCCATATATGTAAACTCTTCTCTCTATTGCCTGAAAAAGGCAGTTTTTTCCTTTTTATGTCCAAATTACAAAATATTTATTTAATGGCTCTATGTTATTCATGATAAAAAATGTATCTTTAGATAAAAGGTACAGGTTCTTACATACTCAATTATTTAATTATTTCTTCCTTGGAATCATGGGCTCCAAGTTGTCGTTATTAAACAAGCATGATTACTAAATAGGAGTAGCTTGTAAGCAAAGACTTGGATTCTCGAGCATTTGATTTCTTTTTTTTCTCATGCAATTTCTTGCAGCTGTCAAATGCTACAAACAAAAAATTAACAAACCCAGAAATGCTTCAATTTGATTTTCGCATTCATTTTCTCCTCTTCAATTTCAGCTTATTTAAGCAACATTTCAAAAGCAGACAAAGATATAGGATGCAAGACAATCCTTTAGAGGATCAGACAGATGCATAAGTGTTTATACAACCCACTTAGCACAGTCTTTCTGAAAATTCGCTCTAAAGAATCTATATAATCACACACAGGTGCCTGATACAAAGAAGTTGAAGACCTCAGCCAGAATGGAAGACAGAGATTATGTACTTGTTATATATAACTGGACACTGGAGCCCAGCTGTCTCCATTTAGGGCTCAGGGCAACCCCCACAGAGCAGAATTAGTTTCACCCCTCTTCCCCCTCCCCTCTTCCCTCCCAGGGGAGGAAGAAAGGCCTCACACAAAGCTGGAAAATTAAGATCACAACTTTTAACAGGGAGTAACAAAAGGGATATCAGAGGAAGGGAAATATACAGAGGTAACAAGGGAAGGTATATATACAAATATATACAACACCCATCCTCGGATGCCACTGGATTTCTCCCGAGCCATGTGGAGTTGTAGCAGCCACAGAGCCGTCCGGAGCCAGCAGCAATCCCAGCGAGGAGGGGGCGAGCAGAAGTTCCTGTGTCCTTTTATAGAGTGTGGCAGGAAGGGGAGTGGAATAGCCGCTCCACCTGTCCCTCCCCTTCCCCAAATCTTAAACCACAACACCAGCCTATAGAGATAACATAGTAGCCAACGGCACTTTGAGGGGTTTCTGGGTATATGACAAGAGTCTCCTAAATCATATTCTCACTGCTGGTGAAAACTCAATGCCTGGATATGGTCATGAAACAGATAAATACCCATATCTCTTTAATTTTATCCAGCTAACAAGTGTTATGTCATGATATCTTCAGTACAGAATGCAATTTGTTGTAAGTCTTTAGCATCAGCAATCTCATAAACTAAATGCTCTAAATTTCCTATAATGGAAAATGCTTAGATAATTCTATTACATCCTAATTTCAACAGAGCTCCACATAATGTTTTAAGATGAATGTAGCATTAAACTGATAAAAAATAAAGTATTCTTCATCCTAGGCACAATCCTGTAACACTAAAGTCAAAGATGGATTTAAGAGTCCAAATGTCACCTCCAAACTTTGTGAAACTGATGTGTGCATGCATATACCCTTTTCTGCTTCTATTTTGGTTTTATACCAGTTTCTTTTACTTAATTCTTGGCTATTTTCACATTAAAATAAAAACTTATTACTGCTGATTACTCAGTTTGTCGTACTATTTAGCTTATAATACCCTGCATAAATGTAGTTACAAAAAGGAAGTATAACTCTTTCCCTGAAATAACATAATTTTGATTATCCAATTAAAAGTGCAGCTATATATAGACAGGGTAGTAAATTGTAACAGCACATTGGGATTCAGCCACATAAGTAGCACTGTAATTAATGGTACTTAACCCACTGTATTACCAAACATTATCAAGGGAATAATAATGGTCCATGTATTGAACTAAGTCTGTGCTTTCCATAAAGAGTTCCCAAAGCACCTGACAGAGATTACTGCATTAGTTCCTACAATCCTATGAGACGTGGAAGTCGCTGTTCTTCTTCTAGAGAAAAGAAAACTAGAATACAGGCAACATTTTCCAAAGTGCTTGTGGATTTGTTGATTTTCACTTTCACAGTGGTATGAGCCAGAGGGAGGTGGAAGGAGGCTCTTCTGTCAAACTGACAGCACAATTAGGGTCAACCCCGACCGTTTCCATGGCAGACTTGCACATCTATGAATGAAGGTATATCTTGCGCTATGTCTCACCAATGCATTTTATAAAAAACCCAACAAAACAAAGGAAGCGCATGGCAGAGATCCAGAATGAAAGAAAGAGTTAGACAGGAATAAGAAACTCATTTAAATGAGTTCTCTAGCACAGAACTGCTAGTCCCTAGTGACTACTTTAGACCTCATACAGCATCACACACAGCTCAGAAGGCTTCAAACATTTTCATCCTGTTACATCTCTAGGAAGAAGAGACATTATGATTTGACTGCACTGCAATGGATAATCTAGCAACAGTTTTTCCATTTCTCATAACTCCCTGTGATTCTAGGTCAGTGCAACTATAGAAAAATATAATTTTCTATATGTTGCTTTCACAGCCATATAGCATTTTATGTGCCTCATGGAATGCCTGATTTTTTTTTTTTTTGTTTGAAACACAGTAGTTAGAAACTGCTCTAGGCATTTAGTAAGCATAATAAAAATAATTAAAAACTGAATTAAGATGGGGGCATTTTCCTGAAGTAATTTTCCCCTCTTAAATCTGCTACAGAAAGTAACTTGTACTAGATACAGTCCCAAATTACTTATATGTGCATCAGCTAAATTTATCACTCCAACTAGTTTTCGGGTCTGCTTGGGACATCAAACCTGTTTTGTGTCCTAGGTACCATTACATCTTCTTACAAACCCACTCAAAACCTTTAAAATTTAGCATTATAACATAAAAATTTATCGAAATATCTGTGCTTTGTACTATTCAATCAACTTTGTTCAGGACGTCTCTTTCAGGGCTCAAAGAAACAGTTGAGCTATGGCTGAATGAATTACTGTATGGTACCAGACCAGTGTAATTGACCATGTGGTAGCTCTTAGCCTGCCAGAAATTAAAAGAAAAATGTGCTAGCTTAAAATTCAATTAAGCTAACATGCTTTTCTTTCATTTGCAAGGGGCTAAAAGTGTGTCTGTGGTCAATGTCCACAGCTCAGCTGATTCATAACAATTCATAAAGCTACATTATTTTTTTTCCTCAATCTTTTAAAAAGAAATGTAAGATTTTTGTATAAAAAAATAATTTAATATTTATTGAATAATGACAAATTGGACTGGAATTTTAGTCTATGCCATAAAGACAATGATATCTATAATAAAATACAAGTTTGGAGGGTTATTTTTGTACAGCATCACCTATATTTTCTTAAATCTCTCTAAAAATATAAAGGTAATTGAAGGTGCTAATGTCTAGTCACTTACAGGAAGTGCCATCATCAGAACAAAATAACTGAAGGGACACAGAAGAACAAATAACTCAAAGCAGATAGAGGAATAGGTACAGATAAACAATATATGCAAGCACAGGAATGGCTTTTTTTTTAGGTTTCATCAGAGCAAAATGGAATCTTTACATTGACTTGAATAGATAGTCATATAATACATAAAGTCTTTTGGAGAGATCTAGACCAAGACATAGGCTGTTATGTCAGAGAGAATCCAGAAATTTCAAAATCCTGAAAATTCCTTAAAACTCTTCTTCGAGAGTACTGTAGATATGTCAACCTTTAACCTTGACAGATAGAAGGATTTCTGCATTCCTTCCTGTTTTAACAATTTCCCTGCCATGCCATATCCTTCCCATTTCTTCTTCTGGTCTTTCTTATGCTGAAAGATTTCTCTCTGTTATTGAAAGCAGATATTAGTTTGCCTGTCTTCAGGGACTAGTCACAACTTTTAGAGTATTAGAGCCAACTTCTGTGTCAGTATCAAGGGAAAAATGAGAGGTTCAAGGATCAGGAATATTGTTTGAAATAATGAATTAGAATGAATGTTCTAGGGTAAAAGGGCTAAAAACCTCTAAGCAATAAAAATTAAAGGATGTGCAACTCTAGAGTTCATGGAACACTGTTCTTTGCTAGAGAGAATGTAAAAACACTGGAAACCTCTCTGATATTCAAAAGAAGAGCGTGTCTCCACAAATCTTTTCATGTGTTACGTGTTGAAAGCAAGTTTTTGGATCATAATATTGATTCCTGGAACTATGAAATTGTGCCTGATTTTTGCTTTTACTTAACTTTTGCAAAGCACTTTAAAAAAAATTGTTGATAAATTAATTTGAATTGCTTTAGCCTTTTAAACTTGGTAAACTGCTTACCCATCTGAAATTTTTGTGCTGTCATTTTTGTTGTCATTGGAGAAGAAACAGCTCTTTTGTGTAGTGTAACCGGTAAAATGCATTGCTGAAAAGAGATCTCTAATCTCTTTCAAAAAGATGTGATATAGAAAGCCAGACTGCTACATTGTGCTGTTTCACTTGGTTCAATTAATGCTGCAATGTCTAATAAAAAATATATATTCACAGTTTAATCTATAACTAATAAAAATATTAGTGTAAAACCAAGTATATTAATCAAATACATATTAAATATTAAAATGCATAAATAAAATCTTTAGCTGGAGATTTGTCTGCCCAAGGACTGCAGTAAATAGCATTAGATGAGCACTGTTTTGTCATTAACTTGTTACAGCATTTTTCTCTGTTTTATTCTAACCTTGAAAATGAATATTTCCAGGGATTGAGAAGAGTGAGTAACCTGCCAAAGTGCAAGAAAGAAATTCTGGAAATGCTGTAAGCTGCTATTCTGGTCTCATGAGGTGTCCAACCTATTTATGTACCACAACACCTTTTACAAAATTTACATAAAATTGCAAGGATTGGTTGACTACCTAACTTTAACCTCCAGCTTTGGAAGATGACTTGTATTTTCCATTACACTGAATTCATGCATTTGCATGTCTCAGGCTGCATACTTGAAATACCTAACTTTGAGGGGTAGCATCTCCTCAAAAATAAGTAATATCTCAGGACTATCACAACAAGGTACTTTATGCACCCAGTCTTCCTGTGCAGTCAAAGGAGAGAGGTAGGGAGCTCTGAGGACCTAAAACCAAATACCAAAAAGCCCGAGGCTGACAATCAAACACTAGCCATGGGCTGCACATCGATTCCTGTCTTATTCTGGCACTTAACCCTGAAAATTAAATATCTCTCTATTCAGAATCCTAAGCAGTCATTGTGGTAGGCATGTATGGCTGTGTTTATACAGTAGACTAAACAGAGATAGAGGATTTGTTCAGTTCATACAGTTAAACTGTTACTATAGTAAATAGGACCCTTCCAACCAATATATAGATATGATTTCAAGAATAACATGGGCCAAAGATTGCTACATCTGGATGTAGTTTTATTTTGGAGTGTGAGAAACTGGCATGATTCATCTCAGCCTGAAGTGCATATCTAAAAAATGTTAGATGTATACCACCCTTCATGTACTTCTCTGCTGACTACAGTGAAAGTTGCGGATGACAAGTTCCAATGCAGAAAACACAATAAATATATAAATTTAGGTGATATGAGGCACATGTTTAATTCTAAAACATGGGAAATTATTTGACAGCCCAAGCTAATTCAGTGGAACCACATGACATGTAATAAACAAGGGTAGGAGGGCAAATTGGAGCCAAGTTAAAATGTCTAACTGGAACCAAATCAGAAAACCCTAAGGGAGAAGTAAGGNAGGGGACACATAGTACAGTATACTGGGAGAAAGAAAAGCACAGAGAACTCTGATTTTGGGGGAAAGCTGTGACCAGGGACATGTTAAACAGGGTTACAACACCAACTCTCTGGAACGGAGAAATGTGGAAACAGTATTTGAGGAGTGATGACATCCCACATCTTATGGGTGAAAGAATGGGGAC
>VYZX01015555.1:1353-19509 GCA_013401335.1 Brachypteracias leptosomus
AAAGTTGGGAAGTCAAACACAGAGTTTTAAGCACCTAGACAGCTACATGGAAACTCTGCTGTTGAAGTTCTTATTGGCAATGTGGTACTGAAATATGGGCCTTAATATATAGGCACTGAATTGTCCTCAAAAATTTAATTGCTGTGCTGAGACCCTTTCCCTTCTCCCTCAGTGAGATTCTGCATTGTCACAATTGAATGATCTTTCCTGTTTAAACTGAAAATTTTCCTGTCTGTTTAGTAGATCCTGATCAAAGCCTCATGGTGTTGCTGAATGCAAAGTAACCATAGGGAATGAACAACAATTACTGCCTTGTGTGGCAGTTCTGGGCAGGCAATCTTGAGATACCGAAAGATAAAGGAACTGCAGCTTGTGTAACTGTTTTCTCACGTACAATGCTTAAGGCTGTCGATAGTCTTATTAAATACTTCTTGGTCCAAAAGTTTGGAGGTAAGATTCTTCAGTGGAACTATTCTTGTTACCTACCCAAAAAGCTTATCTGCTTTTTCTGGGCTGAATCGAAATGAGACATAACTTTTCCCTGCAATTTTGGCCCCATTTGCTGTAGAAATGTTATAACAACTAAAGATGAAGAATTATAGTATGACTAACTATATTATAACTTTTTGAACTGTATAAAAGGATTTATTAGGAAATTTGTGAGCCTTCTTTACCTCCAAAATCTATTGTGCTAAATAGGGTGTACTGAAATACTTTTGAAAGTCATCACTTCAGAATAGGATTATCTGATTAAAACAAACTCAGGAAATAGGTTTATTCACAGTCTTGGTCATAAAAATAAGCATAAAGTCTTCTTTTTCTTCAGCACTTTTCACAAGCAATAAATAAGGAGAACAAAAAATATGAAGCATATCTGTGCAAATCCTCATCAAGTCAGGTGTGTTATTGTTGAGTACAATTAGCAATTAACAAGGCAAACAGGTAGATGTGGTTGTGGGTCTCACTTTGCTTTACAATTGCTGTTAGTTATGTTTACTGTGTGCATGCTTCTAATGCTCGTATTCACTCAACAATCTTTACATGCTTTTAGTAACCTCATCAAGAGCTGTTAGTCACCAAAAATATACTCATGATTAGATTTTAGAAATATTCTGGATTAAGTAAATCAACCTTATTAGTCACTTTAATATCCAAGTACCAAAAGTATATGTAGGCAATTGCAGCTTTGAATCTTCTTTACTTTGTTGCCCATAAAGAAATCTTGTAAGGGAGACAACTTTTTAATGGCATAAAAGATAATGTAAACCCAAAATATCTTTTGAGAAGTTTTAATTGCCTCAGAACAGTGCAATTATATGAACAGAATAAGAAAAGGCTATGGCTAATACTTATATGCTGTTTGGTTCAAAGAAAATATTGATTGAAAGGTATAGGCCAGGGTGCTGAATTTGATGAGGCTGGGATTATGGTCAGTAAACAGGATAAGCATTCACACTGAAAGTCCATGGCTTTCCAGAGAATATCTCTGAAATAACTAAGGGAAAAGAGAAATAGGAAGAAAAGGGAACTCTGCCAGTCACAACAAAATAGTTTTTTAGAAGCAGCGAACAGGATTAGCTATAATGAGATTATCAACTAATTCTGTGAGGCAACACCCACATAAATCAACAGACAAAGAAAAGGGAGGGAACTGGGCTCTGCAGTAATTGTTAATAGCAGCAATATATCAGTAGTAAGAATAGGGCTTTTTCTACCCATAATGTGGAATACTGTTCTATTTGCAGGTCTGTAATTAAAACTATAACTAAATACAGTGTCTGATAGCAAGAACTTTTCTGTTCAACATATGAAGGACATTATTAGCTCAAAGCTCTAAGTTTATATAGGAAATTTCTTTTAAAAGTAGACAGAATTATCTTTTTACCAACTTTTATTTGTCAATGTGTTCAAGCAAGACAGCAAGACAAACAACGTTCCCTTGCAGTCCCTTTTCTACAAATCACTGCTTGCTTTCTGCTTATTACTCTGGAAGCATACTATTAAATATATACGTCCATTAAAACCAAGGTAAATGTAGTTTCTATCTGTTACCACAGAAGCAGCTCCATAGTTAGGAGAATGGTAGAATCTCCTCTTTATTAATGAGAGTCTACCTGTATCACAGTCAAGCATGTGATAACCTCTTAAGGAATAAATTATCTCACCATCATTCCTGCTACTAAAGTCTTATCTGATTTCTGGCTTTCCTTTTCCTGTGTTGTCCCTGGTGGACTCAGAGTTCATCATATTTCCTGTGTTATTTAAAGAACTTCTTGGGCTGGTACATTATTTTAAGCCTGCCTCTGTATTCTTTAAAATACCAACAGGAAGCATTTACCCTACACAAATCATAGTAACTTTACAGTTCTCAGTTTGTACAGAGACCAGATTTGGCATGTTATATATATATAAACAAGGTTAGGTTTAAAAACAGAAGACTCTGGACCACATAACGTTTGCATTTTCTGCCCACTCTTCAAATATGCTTTCCATATTAGGGAACCCTACCACAACTATTTGGGAAGGTCTTTGAATACAACTTGGGATGTGGCATGCGTGTTATGCTGAAAAGATCCTGTTGTAGAAAAGGATGTAGGTATGATCAAGAAACCCAAAAACTGTAGCTTCTGAGAGCAACTGACTGTAAAAGCAGAGTTGTGTTGTTCCTGGATCATTTGCGTCCCACACTTGCAGTTATTCCACCCATATGCATCTGAGATCTTTTGCCACATTTTTTCTGCTTCTGCCCAATAAGAAGACTGTTACACCCTCATACCAGGGCTCCAAAAATGATTTAGCCCTAGGTCATTTTAACATGATCTCTTTTCTCCTGTTGAGTCAAAACAAATAGAATTTCAATGTATTTGGAAGTTTTATGAAAACTATTTTTTCCAATCAGATAGTCAGAATTGTGGCTTATTATTTATCTGATGAATTTGCAAGGGAAAGGCTATGGAAAGGCTCTAACGTCAGTCACAAAAAACAGTTGGACACATACTGCTATGTGTTCTTTTGAGAAAGAGGAGTAACATAGATGCATAGGATTTTTCTCAAGCATAGAATCATAGAATCACTTAGGTTGGAAAACAACTCTAGGATCATCAGATCCAACCTTCATCCCAACATCTCCCTGACACCTAGACCATGTCCTGAAGTGCCACATCTACTTGTTTTTTGAACACCTCCAGGGATGGTGACTCCACCACCTCCCTGTGCAGCCTGTTCCAATGCCTAAACACTCTTCCAGTAAAGAACTTCTTCCTAATACCCAATATAATCTCACCTGGCACAACTTGAAGCCATTACCTCAAGCATGACGTAGTAGGAAGATATAGGCCAAGTGCTTGTTCACCAAACACATTTGGTTATGAACATCCCACATATGAAAGAAAATCTACTTAACTCTTATTCATCTTGTTATTAAATTTATTTTCCCCTTTGCTTCTTCAACCTTCTGAGTCTAGGATAGTTAAAATTAAAAGTAACAAAAGATCAGCTGAACCTAAAACAGCTTTCTGGCAGCTGGATCCTGGAGTTGGAAAGAAGCCAAAGCAAGTGATTCATGGGTGTGCAAACAAGTATTGACAACAATGGAACGATTTTTCTCAGCTATTCCTCTTGCCTAGGAGGCATGCAGCTTAGCTTGGTCCACAGACCCCATGTCTGCAAGTGTTAGTGCTACCGTGTGCATTAATTCCTTAACAATTTGCAGAGACAGTGATATTCAAAGATAAGCTGGAAGCAATCTCTTCCCCATTAACATCCTCTTACATGTGCAAGGGCAGCTTCCTTCCCTTGAGCTTTGACAACCACAAATCCATAGATGCTTTCCAGGCTCACATATATAGAATCCCAGAATGGCTGAGGCTGGAAGCGACCTCTGGAGGTCCAACCCTCCTGCCCAAGCATGTCACCAGTTGCCCAGGACCATGCCGAGATGACTGTTAAAGTCTACAAGGTTGGAGACTCTACCACCTATCTGAGGAACCTGTTCCTGTGCTCAATCACCTTCACAGTACAGCAATAAAATGTTTCCTGATGTTCATATGGAACCTCCTGTGTTTCAGTTTATACCTATTACCTTTGGTCCTGTCACTGGGCACTTCTGGAAAGAGCCTGGCTCCATCTTCTTTATAGCCTCCCTTCAAATATTTATACACATTGACGAGATCCCCCCTGAGCCTTCTCTTCTGCAGGTTGAACAGCCCCAGCTCTCTCAGCTCTGAGAATTTTCTTGCTTTGGCAAGATCCTTTCGGAGAAAGTCCACCTACTTCTTCATTCTAAATGTTCCTTATAAAATGTCCAAGAATACCAGAGGATATATGGTGCATGCTTCCAAGTAGGACACCTTACCCTTATGATTGAAACTGGTTATAAGATTTATCAAAGGGGAAAAACATGTGCCTACATCCAATGCATTCAGTACTGCTAACATACCATGTTTCACAAGTAAGTCTAGTAGAAGTGAGAGAATCTGTTTGTTCTTTGCAATGTTAGCAAGGTAGCACTACCTTTAGTTTTTGCATCATCAAAAACAGAGGCATGGAAGTAGGACCCTGCATGTTTGATGTGCTCCCAGTGCTACACCTTCCAATTTTCCCTAGTACCTGCACTAGGTTTGGTCTGGTTAACTGGACATCATGGGCATTTTTTCAGAGGACAGAGTACTTACAGGACACATGTCTCTTTTTAAAAGGGCAAAACCTTTTCCCTTTCAAAAGCTGATTCTCTCTCCTTCATTTCTGTTTAGGATTAATCAATTCCTGCCTCCTAGCAACCACTTACCATTACAACTCAAGCCAAGACAGCCAGTAAACATCCACTGTGTAAGTACCTAAAGTAAGCGGAGTTAATGAACTGTTCTCTCAAGCTAGTACAGCCTGAAGATCTACACCACGTACCCTGCTCTCAGCACTCTCTGAAAAGAGATCTTGAGGTTATCAACAAACACTGCAACATGCTGCTAACTGATAAACTTGTGCTTGAGTAACTAAGGGAAAATATGCTCTTTCCCTGACATACTAAATGCAGATCTGAATCTGGACTTGCTGTGGATGCTTTGAATGCCATATAGTGACTGCTAAGGAGCAGGTAGAAATAACATCTACATTCATCCAGTTAACAGAGCATCTGCATTTGGTGCTTAGTTATTCTAGGATCCTTCTATAGCCAGCAGAGAGAGGCAGCTATGAAGAGCAATTTAAATCTGAATCTGAATCAGTCTCTTGGGGTAACCCTTTCTCTCTCTCCACTCACTCCACACTGAGTTAAGACAGACTTCTGCCTTGGGCATCTCAGCATCTGAAGGTAGGTAGGGTGAATCTGGGTGTACCTCAGGAAATCCCTGTTTTTCACCTATGTCATTATCTCTGCATATGAATAAGCAAAATATGTATAATGAGGCCATTATCATCTGATATTTTCTCTGCATAATTTGAACCTGAATTATCCTAAGTATCTCAGACCTTGTGTCATGCAAAACTGTGGTCAGTGTAGATGCTAATGAAATGTAAACATTTACATTACACAGTTCATTTAACTCCTCCTGGGGGATGCCCTGTAACATTCTAGCCAGGTGTGTAGGAGACAGGTATCTACTCTGCTTATTTTACTGATGAAGTAAACTCCTTCAGCTTGTAACAACTGTGTACCAAACTAGCCCTTCACACTTTCTCTCCTAACACAAACTTTAGGAGAAATACTGACTTAGATTTCTGTCCCTTGCCCCATGCCGTGGCACAGAGCTGTCTTTGTTGTGCTAACACTACTGTCTGTGCAATCATGTTATAATCTAGATCAATAAACAAACTTAATTCAAAAAGGAGGCCTCCAAAAACTGAAGATCTCTTAGACTGAAGACTGCATTTGAGAAAGCACTACCCACTGTAAAAAATAGTGAGGTGGTTGTGTGGAGAAATCTGTTACACTTCTCAGCTGGATGCAGATCAGGTTTACTCATTGGCTTTTGGCAAATGAACACTCAGGTCACACAAAAAGCATTGTAAGCAACATGTAAGATGGTAAACTGTATGTGGAATACTGTGGAGAACTCAGACAGGAAAGGTGAGATAAGATGAATTGTGCTCTGCTAAGTGCATGTTTCTAACCACTGACTGTAAGGAAGTGTGGAGTGCCTACCTCAGCTGTGGGCATCTGTTTTGTAGATAGCTATGAATTCTTCCCTGCTTTTCCTTTCAGAGATATTGTGACACTGTTGCTTTTATGTGTGTGCATATGTATACACATGCACATGTGAGAGAGATATATATATACACACACATACACACGATTTAATTCCAAGATAACAGACATGTCTGTTTGTGTTAGTCCCCATGTATAAGCCCATTCTCCTCTGATCTTCCTGTTAAAGAAGATTTCTCTTCAAAAAGTGACCCTACATGCTACGAATCATGTGGGTTCTTCAAAGCTGAGAAGAAAGGTGACAAGTAGGCTTCCTTCTCTTGCCCAAACCCTCCATCATCATGCCAGCTCAACTGCTAGCAGCAGCTCTCTCCTTGCACTTAATAGTTGGGACTGGCCAAGCACAAAATCAAAGCAGCACCAAGTGTTTAAATTAGCATAAAAATCATCCAGTCCTTGGATGTCCAAGCTCCACAGGCAATTTAAGCATGCCTCCTTAAAAGCCCCACTAAGTGATGCAAGAATGTACAAACTCCAAACTTCCAATGTTCTCCCTTTAACTAAGAGGAAATTTTAAGTTAAAGAAGTTAGCTAATAACCATGTAAGTGAGTCAGAGGTTGTTTGCTGTGGACACTGGGTTTGCTGTGTATTCTCCTTGCACAAACTCTGCACACCACAGTGAACTAAGTATCCTTTCCTGTGACTTTTGAATTAATCCATGCATTGCAGTCACATGTATCTAAAGATGTGAAGGTGCTAGGACTTAATCACCCTTGATACCTAGAGTCATGTCTTCAATCTGCATTATTCAGCCTGAACTTCACTGTTGCTTCTCTCTCAGCTTGGGCCTGAGTCAACGGCATCAGAAAAATTCCAGTATGGTTTCAAAAATAGCAACTAAACATATTCACAGGTTTTCCAACATATGGAGATTTCTGGGCCCATCTAACTGCATTCAACTTGGATTCAGAGCTACAGAGGATTAAATAAAATTTTGGCCTCCTTCCTGCTGCTTTTCTGTTTCTTTGGACTAAAACCAAACTCTGTAGCACACAACATATTGCTTGTCAGAGTGCTTTCCTGACAGAGCAATTTGCAAACTGAAATTATGCATCACAATATTCTTGCAAGGTGGAAAGGAAATTAAAAAGCTGGCAACAAACCATCACTTGTTGAAGCAATCTCATGTAGGTCAAAACTTACCTTTAGGCTTACAGATTGTAAGTAACGGACATGGGAACACTGAGGCAGAGGACAGGATCCCCATACCCACACCAGTGTGAATGGGAAGGGAGGCTACTCAGTGCTTACACAACCTTGGGCAACCCTCAAGCTTGATTTTTTCATCCCTTAGTGAAGCCAAGTGCTTTTGAGAAACCGGTCTCAAAAAGCTGGACTCTTACAGTATTTAAAGCAGTAGAATGGTGACTAGTAAGATTGCAAAAGCACCTACACCCTCAGCTCCCATCTGAACTCCCACAGATGCCAAACTGACTCTTTAGATACTTAAATGCTTATTAAAACATAGTCTTAACTAAGGCACATCAAATACAAATCTTAGAGGCTGCGATCCTCTCTGCTCCCTAAACATACACCTGGAACTGCCTCCAGAACCAGTTTCTATCCCCTTGTATTGTCTCCTGTTGTCTTGCTACAACATATGCAGACACTGAGGCACCATTTGGGCAATCTGTAGTGGTCATCTTCTCTGCCAGTTCAATGTTTGTAATTTCTATTTCTTCCTGGTTTTGAAGTGGCTTATCTAGCACAATGTTATTATAATGTTATTATTTGCCGACCCAATGAAAGTATGATTTAAGCAAAGAATATAAACAGGCTTTGGACAAAGATGTAATTTAAATCCTTGCAGATTAATTTCATTCCTCTGTAGGCTACCACTGAGTTCAGAATGAGAGATGGGCCTCAGTCAACTTTAACATCTGGACCCAGAGCCACAGGATAAATTCACAATAGTTCCTGTCTTTACAACTGAATAAACCACTCATTTCTTTAACCCTAAACTTCCCAGAAATTAGTACATTCAGACTACAGGGAGAACTGTGAAGTAAAACTCCATCTCTGTATCATGCAAGAGTCTGGACCCCTACTGCTTTGCAGTTATATGATGGTCAGCAGAAGACTTTAGTTCCTGAGAGGATCCTGGATGATGATGCTTCCTAAATCAGTGGGGCAGTCAGGAATTGCCCACTGATAAAGATGAAGTGTAAAATGCCTATTCTACTACCACTAGCTCACCTGAAAGTTGTATCTCTATTTTAGTGAGAGTCTGAAGCAGCAGGAAAAACTTTGGGCTCACTGAATGCAGTCCTCTGGGAACTACCAAGTTCATGCATCAGGAATTATTCTCATCTGCCCTTCCTGGGAGGAGGAGGAAGGAAGAACCTATGGGCTTTCTGTAATTGATTTGTGATGGGTCAGGTACACAGAGCATAAAATAAAAAGCCTTCTATCAGGCTGAAGTAACCCAGTCACTAGTGCAAGGAGAAGCAAACAAAGAACTTCCCTTAGCTCAAACACTGTGGTATTCTCAGCCTGTGAACGTTGACTGACTTGATATTATGCACATATAGCCAAGCTCTGATCTTCCCCACATTTGCCTTTTCAGTAGCCACATCCTGGCTGGCCTGCAGTGCACAAACCCAGCATGGCCACCCAGGCTGGGAGTGTGAGAACAGCAGACACGGGAGGAAGAACAGCAGCTGTGGGCAGCATAGAGTAGCACACGCAGCAAATGGCACAAAGTGCTGAAAAAAGATGCAGAGATGGAGAGAGCTGGAATCCTCCAGGTCGAGGGAATTCTCTCCCCACCAGTTTGGCTGGGATCCACATTCCTACATTCCTGGCCCCTGCCATGGAACAAGGCAGTGTTGTAGAGGCAAAGCCTGAATGCTTTATTGTGGGTAATGTATGTCAGGGCAGCTTGAACAGAAAGCCAAAGTTTCACAGTTTCTCTGCTGGCCATATCCTGGGACCTAAAATTTAAAACATATAACAGATGATTACTAGATTAAGTTACTCTGTAGTCTCTTTGGACATAACCCACAGGATTTTAAACAGTTTCTCTTACACTGAACTGAATTTGCTTAGATTAAACTACAGCTGTCCTTCTTGAAATATTTCTGGCTTGATTTAGCAATGCCAAGACACTGAAGAATCAAGAATAATTTTCTGATGAGACTGCTAAAGAGATTTTGCCTTGCAAACCAAACTCTGAGAATCACCGTTGCTTCACACAAATATGACAAGAGACTCACACTTCCATTAGCAGTTTATATGCCATTAAAGCCTGTTTCTTTCATGTGCTGAAACAGCAGAACAGATAAGAAGTAGGAACAGACATAATGTTCTGGTATTTACTATATTTTAACTACCACATCTTAGGTGAACTATTCACCCACCTATTTTCCAGAGGGCGAAAGATATGGGAGTTTGACATTTGAGAATGCTGTTTTCATGCATTGACATGATGGCTCAGACACACAGGCAGGGAAAATTTTGGAGTCTGGAAGCATTGCTTCACCATCTTCTCTGAAAAAGGCCAATCCATCTTCCTTTATAAGCCATTTTTGTGCTAGTGAATATAGAGCTTGGCTCTACCCCCTCCAAAATCCTACCATATAGGTCCTTCCATGGCTAGGTATGTGTAGGGAGAAGAGGATAAACATCAGAGTGTCAAGGTGAAACTTTCTGGTTACCACATGGAGATCCTAGGACCCAGAACATTTTATAATTAAAACTTCTATTACACATTTTCTTTTGGTATAGTGTCCATAGTGGTTACAGTCCAAATGACGATTAGGTGATGTTTAAACTAGCAAACTATAGTGCCAGGAAACTTGTGTGCATGTTGACAATCAACTGCCTTCACTCTTCAACTATTAAAGCAATGGGATGGTGGGGTATGGCTTTCGCCGAGGCCAAGTAGGGCTCTCTCAAACAATTCACAGGCATGCTTCCAGGAATCAGTCCCAACTGGTTGTCTGGATGCAGACAATCTGTTTTGAAGGGCAAAAAACCTTAACAGCATGGACACAGCCATTCTGCCCCAGTTAAACTCAGTGCCAAAGAATGCTTTTTGTTTCCTAGAGCGGGAATTCCCTAGTATACATTTAGCCTGAGCAGTCTGGCCTTGCCATACTGAAGACAACTGACAGAAATGGAATATTAAAAGGTTTGGCTTTTAGCTGCTTTTTTCCTTCCCCCAATTCCTTCTGTTCCTCCTTCTCCCTGCAAAATCTGTATATGTGCTTGTGCGGTGGTCCCAAATATGCTAAAATCATGTGTTATTTGGGTCCTGATGCAAAAATGGAGGTAGGCTTAGGTCTGGCAGGGGAGTGGAGGGAAGAGAGTGAGAGAGAACTGTTGGCCATGGCAATTCTGAAAGGGTGTAAGTGACAAACAGCAAGAATCAGAACGGATGTTTCTGGGTGTGTGAGCAGTACAACAGCAGTTTCTCTTTAGAAACTCATCCATCAGAGGCTCATTTACCATAAGCTGAGCCAATCAACTGGAAATCTCTATAATAATTCATTTTTGTTTTTCTCATGAAGTGGACAATATAGGACAACTCCAAACATTTTTTTCCAATCAGATTCCCTTCAGTTTTTCAGTCCGGCGTGACTGGATCACAACTTTTGAAGAAAGTTTGTTTTCCAAAACAAGATCTGAACCAAAGGCCATTCAGAATCCCTTTCTTCATGGAAACTGTTCTATTTCTGTAAAATTTGATAACAGCTTGTTTTTACAAAATAAGACATCAATGCCAAATTGGAGTTGGCAATACTCTTTAAAGAAGTGTCACTCTGGATGTAAACAGGAAATGTTTAGAGTGCTGATCCAGTGATTAATGAATGTTTCCACATCTATATAGCTGCCAATTTTTCCTTTCCTTGGAGATTACTCCATTACATAAGCTAGAGAAGGGCCAGAACTTTGGTCCCACATATTGAAATATATGAAAAATAGCATTTCTGTGCAAATGCTGGCATGGTTTTCTCTCTTCAAAATCAATTACAAGCATTCTAACTCCAGTGGGAATGGGAAGCAAGCCAATGTCTGAAAGGTTTTTTGCTCACACCTCTTTTTTATGGCCAAAGCAGTTTTCTTCTGTAAGAATTCTCAGCCTTCCCTAAGTTCATTCATAGACACTACTCCTTAATAGTCTGACTATAGCTAAGTGAGAAACCTCTCACTTTCCTCTCTCTTAGACACCCTTATATCTTTCCTGGCTGGAGGAAAAAAAGTGAATTTGACTGAGTAGCTCTGAACCCTATTGTATGGATCTAGCCAGACACAGTAGTCTTTTTAGGCTGCCCATAATATAAACACACATTAAAAAGGAGCCTAACAACAGAGCCCTCTAATTGCCTGATCTAATTGTCTGACCAAAGAGTATCAATTTAGGACAACAATAGCACAGGGCAGAACTTGTTAGCTAGTACATGCTGTCCCCAGACCAGTGAAAAGAGAAAAATAAAGGAGTGTGTATTTATGTCGTCTTCTCTATTCTTTTTGCAAGGACATAGAAACCTCAAGCACCCAAGGGAGACAAAGACCTTCAGGACAGCTGCTTAACTTGGCACATTAAGTTGCAAGCCAAGCTTATCAGCATTTGTTTGGTGGAATTTCTGAGAAGCAGAAACTGCACTGACCAGACCCTCTCTAGGTAAACCAAAAAAGAAAAATCAGGTGGAAAAAGAAAAACGTGCTAGTACTTTTCTAGTGAACTCATGGACAAGTTTAGACTTACCCTTCAGAGCCAGCCAGGTGTTCTTGAGCTTCTGCAAGGTGTCAAGAGATCTCTGCTTTTGCTGGAAGCAGCAGGAGTGAAGAGGACTCTACAGGAGACAGGATTACAAGTCTGCATTTGGTTTCTCTATTCTTTTTGGATAAGCTTTTCTTTGGTAAAGCAGCCCAGGGCTGCCTTCTTTCTGCTTTTGCCATATGCTGGACATCTGAGCTCTCCAGTAGCCCTTCGTTGTGTGAGAAGGAGAAATCTCTGCGTAAACATTCACCTACAACATAAAGACCATCTGAGGTAATAACTTGGCAGAAAAACTCTTATGTAAGAGGAGTTGCCCCAACCTAAAATGTCTCTACCACATAGCTTTCAGGAACGAAAGGTATTTAAAGTTAATAACTCACTGTGTAATAGTTAACTTGCAAAAATGTGATTGTTCACATCTGAAACAAGTCGCCTTAAGAAAAAAAAAAAGAAAAGAGAGAAGTGGCATACTTAACCCTCTTTCACTAGTGCTTAGTAGACAGGGAAAAGCTATATGTAATATACAGCTTTATTCTGTAGAAATACATGCTTTATATGTATAATGTATTTATTGTGTATACATACATAGCAATTAAATACTCTCATTAAAGACAAGACCTCAAGTTTGCTGCCATCCATGAAACTTCTATTGACCTAAATGACTATAGATAATTACTAGACTCAAAAACTTAAATTTAGAAGTCTCCAATAATGCCCGTAAAATAAAGACTTAATTAAGACTTAAGCCTTAAGTAAGACTTAAATGATGGAAAAGTGCTCTGAAAGTCTGGCTCATTTCTTGGGGAACATTGTCGCAAACCACCACTTCTCTTCAAGTTCTAACCAAAATGCTACCTCACCTATTTGAAAAATAGCACAAAACCCATGTTGTTTTTTTCTGTGACACTGACTTTCATTCACAACCAAGTGAATAAATTGAACCCAGTATTTTTCCCTCTCTAATTTGTTCTTTTCTGCTTAAGTGTATGGGAATGTGTGCATTTCCATTTCTTTATTTTGTGATCACTGTGCTTCCTGAAGCCACAGCTTTCAGAGTGAAACCTGAGTATTCCCAGTATAGTCAGATACTATTCAGGGAACAGGCAAGCTTTTGCTCTCCCTGTTGAAAGAGATTAGCTATGCTGTCATGTTTCTGTATCAAAATTTCTTTTTCAGGTGCAGACAGTAGTTTGCTCAACCACCTGCCAGTCGACAGCCATCAGTTTAATCTCTCCCTTCTCATCTGAGCAGCTTGTGCCCTCCTGCAAGCACAGTTCTTGGTATCAGAGATATAGGAAAGACTACAGCTTTAGGAGTCTGACTTCTTTACAATCAAGCCCCAACTTTTCAATATATTTAGATATTTAGGTACCAGTTACTTTCTTAATAATGCTACACAGGGGCAAAGGATGCATATATATTAAAATTGGACACGTTTATTGGAGTCCTTCCATAGCCTAATTGTAGCTTGATGAAACTTGAAGCATAAAGTATAGAGGAATGACATAGACTGTAATGGAATCAATTTTATTTTTGGAAAACAGAACACTACAAACTGTCTGCAGTCCTGGAGTTTGAGAACTAGTAAAACTTAAGAAGGTCTTTATTCTTTCGTTCATTTCTCAAAACAATGCTAAACTGGATTTTGTTTTGTTCAGGCCTCTCATTCAACTATTAACTTTTATTTCTTGCAGAAGGTTTTAGAAATCTTTTATCATTAATAAATCTAACTTTTAACCTGAACAGAGGCAAAATTGCCTCTGAAGTTACATTCTTTAGGAGAAATGAATGAAACTTTCACTCATGATTCACTCCTGATCCACATTTCACTGCGGGAAGCTCTCATTCATGTACAACTCTACATCAGATCTGTTAGCAAAGAACACACATCTCAGCAAGCAAGTCCTCCCTGTTACTGTCTTTGGTAAACACATGCATTAATAGAACTCTATAGAGAGACCTTCACACTGTAATACAGTGTTCACAGTGATGAGACAGGTCTGAGAACAAGCAAGGAAGTCAATCTGCAGATCAGGATTGTTGGGATGCACGTCTAGGCAGGGCTGCAGCTGAGTTAGAGATCAGTACTGTGACATACCTCCAGCAGGGACTAAACTCTGACATGATCTTAAAAGAGGCCTCTGGCTCCAAGGGCAGGGTGTGGGTGGAAGCTGGTCAAGGGAATTAAGGCCTATGGGTACACCCAGGGAACTGACAAGACTCAGTCTCAGTAGCCACAGTCTTGAAGATTAACTGAGTAATTCAGTCTGTAACTCCTGAATCTGCATGTATGAGGAGACAGTTCCTCCTAAATCCATCATGTGATAGTAGAATATTTTACCTATAATACATATAATATCTAAAATCTGTGTATTACAAGTACTGACATAATTAAATTATAATGTAATTTTAATATAATAAAGGTGTGAACTAATTTTTTATTTAACTATTTTTGTACTGCAGCTTTACTCACTGCTGCTCTCTCTGCCTTCTCCTCAGCCTTCACTCACCCTCATACTGACATTATTGGAAGACAACTCAGTAGCAAAATAAAGCATTTTTTTCTCCATGCCCTTGAAACATTGTTCTTAGACCATACCACTGTTTTCAGTGCATTGAGCGTATCTGATGTTCATGGTCAATCAGCCATGCATCACACAAGAAGGCTTTTCAACTAATGAATATTTGGATCAAGGCTCCAGCCAAAAACTGTTTCAGAAAAACAGATGTTACAATTGGTCACAGCTATTGTATGCTCTGGTTTCTCTGCAGGCCCTAAAGAAGAGAGGTTATACAGGTATGCAGCCATGGCCCTGATAATGAAACAGACTCTCCATGACAGAAGCACCACAAGTAACACTGTAGTAATGGACAGAGAAGAAAATGAGGGCTCAGGAGGAAAAAAATATAGTGAAAGACTATTTTCTCTTTCTCTACAGTTCAAAGAATTTGCAAGCAGGTTTTGTGTGTGTAGAGCTTTGTAAATCTTGGTCCTGTGTTCTTTCTAGCATGTCAGGTTTGAATCTTGAAATATTCAAATACTGATATTTCACAGTAGCATTTACATTCAGTTCTCATATTTAAACTGAGTTTTGTTACAAAGATCCCATATTTATTGACATACAGGTGCATTCCCAGATGTTTCTAATTATACTGAGCACCATCTCTTTTTAGGTCATGTGTTTCCACATTGGTTGGTCTAGAAGACTCTGTTCCATGCCAGCATGCATGTAGGCTCAAGGTCAAAGGAATGGGAGAACTTGCAGATTTATAACTGTAAGGAGATTTTTTCCACAAGATAAATCACTCAGAAGGGGCACAGTGGAAATGATACTAATCTAAATCCCTATAAAACAGTGTTAATTTCCATTTAAACCATACACAGATGCAGAAAGATAAGCCAAATAGTGTAAGTGCACCTTAGCTGGCTATAGTCAAGCAATTTCACTGCTGAATAGGACCATCATTTTCACTGGATGGTTTCAGCTCTGTAAGCTTGTGGCATTTTTTATGACACAGGGATCACTAGTTCAGCAGCTTTCTGTTGTTAATGCATCCCTGAAGTAAAATTATATCCCTGATTCCTTGTTAGGAAATGATCCAGAAAGCTTGTTTGTTCTGGCAGTGCTTCGCACGCGAGTTAAAACTTAGTTACCCATCTCCTCACCTTCCTGTCTCAGCAGATTCTGTATCTGGAAAGAACAATAGCCTGTCAGCTGCTACAGTCTGACACTCTTTTCTAATCTGGGGAAATTAGACTTGAACCCATCAGCAGAATACTTTTCCCACAGCCATGCCTTTTCTTTCTTTACTTCGTCTGGTGATTACATTTTGAGCATGTCCCTTCTAACAAAGAACCATTAGTCATGCTTTGTCTATACTTAGTATCCCAAAGTTAGGAGAACACTTTCACCTATGTATGTACCTCAGTTTCTCAGTATAAAATTAACAAGGAATTATGTTAGTGGTGCATAGACAGATTGTCAAGTGACACATATACTCCACATAGAGGTTAAAAAAACCCAAACAAAACAACAAGAAACCAGAAACAACAAAAAAGAGATCAAATACTCATAAGTCTTGGCATTTTTGTGAAACAAGGGGAAAAAGTTAAGTTTTTCTTGTATGTGCTGTTTAGAAAAGTACTACTGTTCCTTACCCAGAGAGTGGAAGACTACAAAGGCAGTAATAATGGACCTTAAATTGCATCTGCAACAATGAAGCTTAAATCTAAGTAAAACTTTCTTCTAAGAAAAACAATGAAGCCCTAGCTTGGCTTGGTTACAGAATCCAAAACCAGAATCTCCTCATTGGAGGTTTTTCAGAACAGGCTATGCACATATTTCTTAGGAATGACAAATGTTCTGTCTTGAGGAAGGAGATGATCTTACCCTGGGAAAAAGGAGAGGAACCAAATAACCTCTGCAGGTCTTTGTGAGAGATTATTTTCTGATTCTTTGTATTTCAGCAGAGATGATTCATGGTCTGGAAAATCTGGATTATTAATGGAGATTAAAAAGAAATTGCTCTACTAAGTTTGTGAAAGAGATTAGAAACTCCACAGGGTCACTGCCTTTCAGGAAATATCAGAAGCAGGAAAGTTCTCATTTACCTAATTGACAATTTAATCTATCAAGGTTCCAGACAAGTGTTTGTAGTGGTAAGCTATACTTAGAAAAATTTAAAAATAAAATGTGAAATGTAAGTATTGTCATTGGAGACCTGATGGCATATCTCTACACTAACACTTAGAGTGGCATTTAATTTACTACTACTGCTTATGAAATTCTGTGCTCAACAAATTGTCTAGGTCCCCTCTAGGGTCATGTGGGAAAGACAGATGGCTCTTCAAGGTCAGGGAACACTGACCATTATTTATGGCTCTGGAAAGCATAAAGGTGTCCCTGAGGTACTCAGCTACTCAGGAGTCTGCTTTTATGCTGTGTTACCTCAAAAATCTAGGTGTATAAGTAATTTAGTAGCAATTCTTGTCCTTGAAAGTGTGTCAATGTGGGTGGAAAATCAGTAAACCACTCTTTGCATCCACTTGCTGTACTGTGTAGTTCTGACTGAGGCCAAAGATTTGGAGTTTCTCTCATACTTAGAAGGAAGTTTCCGTAAAAATTAAGGAAAATGCTGACAACCTTTTGCCAGCCAAATCAGGACATTAAAAAGATACTGAAAAGAAAGCTTCCAAATCAATTTCCCTACACGTTCCCCTTGCTCCTGTTTCCCAAGATTTTTTCTGCTCCCTCACTCCTGAGCAGTGGGATGTACGGGGACCCTCAGAAGGGTAAAAGGGAGAAAACTCATGGGTTTAGCTAAAGAGAGTTTTCTGTTTCTAAAAAAAAGGAAAGGTAAGAAAAGAAGATCCCAGAAACAAGAAATAGAGAGGAAAAGAAAGCCCACGAAAATCAAGTCCCCTTCCTGGTTTGAGAAATACAACCTGATCTTAAAAACACCTTCTCCCCACCCCTCACTTCTTCCTGTGCCCGTCTCTGAAAACTCATGGCACCCCTCCCACAGGAGAGAGACCTACACGGGCTTCTCCTACCATCATAGGTCTGTTCTGCGAGCCGCTACCCTCTCAACAATGGACCGCTCCAGCAGTTCTGTTATCCCAGAGGCACCGGCTGGCTCTGCCTTGGCCAGAGGCAGGTCCAACTTGGAGCTGGGAGAGCTTCTCAAAGCTTCTCACAGGAGCCCCGCTTCCACAGCCCTGCCAGAGCGCTTCTCCCCTGCTCCTGGCCCAGCCCTCCTCCTCTGCTGCCAGTGCCTGGCACCCACGCCTCAGCCCTCCTCGTCTCTCCCAGCACCTCGCTCCCTGTCTCACTCCCGCCATCTTGGTGGCATCGTGCAGGCCCACAGGAAGAGGAGACTTGTGCTACAGGAGCTACAGCCGTGCTCCATGGAGGTGGGCACCCCACCCTGCCTGGGCAGGCTGGAGCTGGCACTGTGGGGATGGGGTGGGGACCCCGCCCAGGGGAGCTCAAGAGGCCAGGAGCTTGGCTCATGCTCTCCACCCTGCCCGGCAAGGCCATGGCCTGGGAGAAGCCCTTCTGGCTGCTCACCCCCTGGGTCTATCTCACAGTCGGAGAAGCAAGTCTGTGTAACAGCCCCACTAAATAGGGTATACCAAATATTGACAGTGCAGTTCTGAACAAGAAGGTGTCCCTGTCTCGGGTGGAGGAAGAGGAGTACAGCATGTCAACCACCTCTGCTAGACTT